>CANNZV010003007.1:0-76392 GCA_947561585.1 Caprella mutica
ATCCTAAGTGTGTCCTGATGATCCTAAGTGTGTCCTGATGATCCTAAGTGTGTCCTGATGATCCTAAGAGTGTCCTGATGATCCTGAGTGTGTCCTGATGATCCTGAGTGTTTCCTGATAATCCTGAGTGTGTCTTGATGAACTCAAGTACGCCCTGATGATCCTATTTCTATCTGACTATAGAGGCGCGATTGAAAACGGACAACCTCTATGGTTATGTACCTATTTCTATATGGGTGTAGAGGCGCGATTGAAAACGGACAACCTCTATAGTTAAGTACCTATTTCTATATGACTGTAGAGGTGCGATTGAAAACGGACAACCTCTATAGTTATGTACCTATTTCTATATGGTTGTAGAGGCGCGATTGAAAACGGACAACCTCTATAGTTAAGTACCTATTTCTATATGACTGTAGAGGCGCGATTGAAAACGGACAACCTCTAAAGTTATGTACCTATTTCTATCTGATTGTAGAGGCGCGATTGAAAACGGACAACCTCTATGGTTATGTCATCCTTAGGATCATCAGGACACACTTAGGATCATCAGGACACACACAGGATCATCAGGACACACACAGGATCATCAGAACACACTTAGGATCATCAGGACACACATAGGATCATCAAGACACACATAGGATCATCAGGACACACTTAGGATCATCAGGACACACTTAGGATCATCATGACACACTTAGGATCATCAGGACACCCATAGGATCATCAGGACACACTTAGGATCATCAGGACACACACAGGATCATCAGGACACACTTAGGATCATCAGGACACACATAGGATCATCAGGACACACATAGGATCATCAGGACACACTTAGGATCATCAGGACACACTTAGGATCATCAGGACACACATAGGATCATCAGGACACCCATAGTATCAACAGGACACACTTAGGATCAATAGGACATACTTAGGATTAATAGGACACACTTAGGATCAATAGGACACACTTAGGTTCAACTGTACACACTTAAGATTTGGAGGAAACTCTTAGGATCAACAAGACACACATAAGATCAACAGGACACACTTAGGATCAATAGAACACATTTAGGATCAATAGGTACATAACCATAGAGGTTGTCCGTTTTCAATCGCGCCTCTATAGTCAGATAGAAATAGGATCATCAGGGCGTACTTAAGTTATCAAGACACACTCAGGATTATCAGGAAACACTCAGGATCATCAGGACACACTCAGAATCATCAGGACACTCTTAGGATCATCAGGACACACTTAGGATCAACAGGACACACTTAGGATCAATAGGACACACTTAGGATCAATAGGACACACTTAGGATCAATAGGACACACTTAGGATCAATAGGACACACTTAGGTTCAACTGTACACACTTAAGATCTGGAGGAAACTCTTAGGATCAACAAGACACACATAAGATCAACAGGACACACTTAGGATCAATAGGACACATTTAGGATCAATAGGACCCACTTAAGATCTACAGGAAACTCTTAAGATTAACAGGACACACATAAGATCTACAGGACACACTTTTGATCAACAAGACACACTTAAGATCCATAGGACACTCATATGGATCAAGAGGACACACGTATAGCAACAATTAATGTATAAGAATAGAGAAGATAAATATGAATAGAGAACATACATAGAAACAAGGAGATAAAACACACTTGATTTTGTAACAGATATATAGAAAGTAAAAATATTCTAGAGAATTAATGTAGTAAACCATAGCTAAGTTAGTAACAAATTTTCTAATTTTGTCTCATATCTCAATAGTAAATAGATTGTTAATTAATATTAATAAACTTTAGGATATATAGCTTAAATAGAAAGACGGTATACAACATACAACCATTGGTCATAAAATTCATTGTCAGGTCCAGGTTTTTCCACCCTTCTCCTGATGATGAATAGAAATCTTTCTATTCGAAAGCTTGATATCTGAAAAAACCTTCAACGCAGAGTTTAAATAACCTCTATTATTAGAAAAACAGTTCTAGAGGAGGATTGTTGAATGAGAGAAAACTATTAGGCAGCGGAATTCAAGTATTTATAAATCCCTGCATTGATTTGAAAGCGTAATTTTCAAAGATATTTATTTGTGAACTGACAATTAAAAATTTAGGGTATGGCAGTTATGGTTTCAACTGATTAATTGATTTAGTTTCCAAAACTAAATAACTTGTCATCCTTCTCCAAAATCAAATAACTTGTCATCTCTCTCCAAAATCAAATAACTTGTCATCTCTCTCCAAAATCAAATAACTTGTCATCTCTCTCCAAAATCAAATAACTTGTCATCTTTCTCCAAAACCAAATAACTTGTCATCTTTCTCCAAAACCAAATAACTTTTTATCTATCTCCAAAACCAAATAACTTGTCATCTTTCTCTATAACCAAATAACTTGTCATCCTTCTCCAAAACCAAATAACTTTTTATCTTTCTCCAAAACCAAATAACTTGTCATCTTTCTCCAAAACCAAATAACTTGTCATCTTTCTCCAAAACCAAATAACTTTTTATCTATCTCCAAAACCAAATAACTTGTCATCCTTCTCCAAAATCAAATAACTTGTCATCTTTCTCCAAAACCAAATAAGACTCTACCAACTTTCAAAGCCGTTTCCAGAAGCCGCAAAGAAAATAGAGAGAAGTTAATTTTGAGGAGAGACAAAAGTGAGTTGGTTTGTAGAGCAAACAAAGCTTTGCTTTTAATTGAACAGAAAATCATTGGTGAAGTGCCTAGAGACACGAAGCGTAGCAAACCCATTGCTCCCAAACGCTTACGGTCTGCCTTTATGGCGCACTGTTGCCTCTTCTCATTAAAAAACTCTTTTCAATTGTCCCTATTTCTCTTTCTAGAAACATTATTATGAACAAAAGACATGAACACACAAATTGTATGTTTTGTTTAACGCTTTGGTTCTGTAAAAGTAGTTACTTTAAATTAGGTTCTGATGGTATTGTTTGATTTATTCAGTTGTATGTTAGACTTTGTAATCATATATTGGAAAAAGATATTAAAAAATAATTTCAGTAAAGGAATCATTTCGTGTCTTTTCTTCTCAGTTAGAAACAGCACAATTAATTTATAAATAATATAATTCTTCACTGGACAGTTTCAATATAGCAACTTTCAAAGTTCACTCTATCAAAATGGTAGTCACAAAATCTCTTGCTACAGTTCATGAGTGCCACACTAATCTACCGAACTAAATAATAAAACTACACATAGATCCAAAGTAATTTATTCCGTCACATTACTCAGCAGTAAAGAATTCCATTTGCCTACATAAAAGCTCTCCAATATTCAAAGACCATTCCTCTGGAATATAAGAGCTAAAACCACCACTCACTTCCACCGAATCATATTTTCACAAGTCAAGAAGGAGAAAATGTAAATTTAATGTCCGGATTGGCTCGTTCGTTGTGAATTAAGCCCCTCTAAGTCATGCGATTTGGACATGGCGGCGACTGGTCTGACCGCGCGTGTATCGCTCGCTTTCTAAGTAGTTTCCCGACAGGAAAAAAAACAGAATTTCGAGAATAAAATTCCACTCGCAGAGATTCAGAAAAGGAATGTTGTTTATATGTGTTGATAGAAATGCGAGGGCTTTAGAGAGAAGTTCTATTGCGGATATTCACGGAGGATTTTGGACTCGGAATATATTTGCGTGTGCTGTAGCTTTAGTTCAGCAAAAAAATAACTGAAGTTATATTGAAGATATTTGCATTGGATCTTCTTGTGTTTTGTATGTTGTGCTTCATTGGAATATTTCGATAGGAGAATATATTTAACATGTGAAGTGTTTACTTATTTATTATGAACAGATTCATTTGGAATCAGTATAATAGAGTATTAATGACCTTTTAATAATAATTATTATTTTCAATGAGAATTATGAATAAGTTATTGGTAGGCTAAATAACTTAATTGAAGATTTATATTGTATTGAATAATTAATTGACCAGCAATTTAATGCCTTAAGAATTCAAACACTATATGATAATCAATAGTATATATTGTAAACATAACATACCGCACACCAATTTTTGATGAGATTTCTACTCGATAGAAATTTCGATCATTTCTAAACGTTCTGCATAAATAATTATATTCTGAGTCTACAGAAGTGGAATTACTCCACTTAATCTACTATGGCTCCACCACAACTTTCACAGCATTTTCAGTTATAAAATTATTTCTGAATTAGGTAAAACAGTGAACGTTTAATCGGAAGAACGTAAAAATAGGAAGATCGGAAAAAATAGGAAGATCGGGAAAAAACGGAAGATCAGTAAAGATCGAAAATTCTGAATAAATCGGAAGATCGGAAATATTGGAAGATCGGAAAAAATTAGAAAATCGAAAAAAATCGGTTGATCGGAAAAATCGGAAGATCAGAAAAAATCAGAAGATCGGAAAAAATAGGAAGATCAGAAGCAAACTACCTACCCATTGAAAAAAATACTGTGGGTAGGAATAAGATAGAAAGAGAGAAGAATTTTCTACTGCTCCACCTCAAGCTGCTGTGCGGTGTATCTCTATAGACTTAGTCTACTTCAAGTAGATTGGCCAAAGGGTTTCCTCTCAAAGCTAATGCTACAGTGGACATCTGCCAAAAAGAGTCCAAAATAAATATTGGCATTGGTATTAGTTCAACCTACCAAAGGGACTGTGACGCTAAATTCAACTAAATTTGGAAGTAGTTTTCTCAGAGAAACATCAAGAGAAAATATTTAATTAATATGAAAGTTATTTGCTTTAATATTGATATCAATCATCCTTAGATGATATATTTTTTTAAAAGGTCTATGATTGATATAAAAATATATTATTTTAATAAAATAACGATAATATTGAAAACACTAGAAAGTAAAACAAAAATTCAATATATTTTTTTTGTTCATAATGGAATGATATTTTCTTTTTAATCAAAAAAATATGAATAAAAAATGTTTAAACTTTCGATATTGATCCATCATCACAATATTTGTCATGATGAACAACAAACGTGTGCAAGTGTTTATTCATTTTTGATAATAATGTTTTCTTCTGTAGAATTAAATGTCTAACAAAGTTTCAAAGGCTAAATCTTCATCACTTTTGATTGTGTATCATATATCCTAGAGAAATCATTTAAGGGTTAACTATAAGACTTTTAGCTACTTAGATTTGTTTGAGGCTCCGTCAAAAATAAAGAACAGCTCACGAACTAGATTGAAATATATGAAGTTAGAAGGCGGCAACCACAAACAGAAATCGTCCTCTTCAACGTCTTTTTGAGGCCGAAGCTACCTCACTCTCAAAATCTTCTCCCCATACACAGAAACCAGCCGCGCGTTTGATCCCCACCTCTCCATTTTTGTTGAGCCAGACCACGAGGGTCCGACTCACACAGGCAGTCTCCACCTCTGGATCTGCCTCCCATCTGAAGGAACGGGCTTTATTCTTTGTCATGCAAAGTTTTAAAATTATTATAAAATGACTTCAATGGATATATACAAATAGGGTCTTCTTCGAGTATGATTACTGAAACATTCATCTTCATTTTACTTTTGTGCTGGAAGTTGAGGAAATAAAAATATGTCATAGAGTAGGACCACATCGTTCTCTCAGATATCACGCAATGGGTTGTACGAGTACCAATGCAAGGTGGTGGTGAGATACGGGCCCTAACAAGCTACGGCACGATAGTTGTTTCCTCCCTGAAATATCACACAGAGCAGGAAGGGATAAGCTGTCCGAAATAGACTGAAAATGGAATGAAACGTAGTAAGGCTGACTGAAATGTCAGTCTTACTACGGTTCTCTCTCAGACTACTCACAATGGGCTGGCAAGCAAGTTGCTACCCGAGTATCAATCCGTAGTGGAGGTGGAAGACCGACTCGTCTATAAAACTTGCAGGTTGATTATCCCTATCAATGAACTCATACTAGGCTAGCAAGTGAGTTGCTACAGCGGGTTACACATTGAAAATGAAGTGGGAGATTGCCGGTTCATACCCTAAAGGATGGATCTCCTCTACAAGTACTAGTTTGGGTTGGGAATGGAAGGACCATTGGATGCAGATCGTATCACGCATTCGTGAGCTTTTTTTTTTTTTTTTGCTGTTTTTATACTGTTTTTCGATTTTGTGTAAATGATCGACTTGAATAGGGAATCTATTATTATTGTAAACGGTATAGGGATGTTCGTCCAAGGAGTTGGGTGTTAGTTGGTGAAGATATGAATTGATGGGAATTAGGTTTGATTGCTGGTTGAGGGTTTGGAAATTGATCGAGTCTAACAATTTGTACTTTGTGAGGAATACTGTTTCTATATTTAGTATTTTTTGTATTTTGAAGATTTGATTATCAGGCATTTCTTTACCAATGACATGGTAAAGAAGGGCGGAGCGAACTCTTGCTGTGTATAGTTTTTGTTTTGTCGACGGTTCTTTTGAATCTGATAAGTTTACTCAGACTTGTATGGGCTATTGTTTTACGTTTTCTGATTTGTAAGAAATCCTTGTTTACTAATTCAAATTTATTGTTCTCTTCTCCCAGGATAAACTGAAATGATAGCGGTTAGCACGACTTTGGTAGCGATTCGCTTTAATATGGTGGCGTTCTGAACAACTTTGCTTAGTGTGAACGGAACTTAAGGTAAAATATAACATTTATTTAGAGGACTCCAGCAGCATCTTTAGTGCAAAATTAACAATAATAGACAATTTGAAAGAGTAATCAAAATCATCTTTAGATAGTACGAAATTAGTAAAAATGATCCAAAGAAGAATGGGTTGGTATGATAATATGATATTCATACTGAATCACTCTATACCTACAAATACCGGGTAATTGATAAATCAATCCTTTTCTTTTAATTAATTTGGTAAATCTTACTTATTCTCAATTCTTCGATATCAAGTCCTCCTTTTCATTTCTAATTCTAATTGTAAAAATGAACATTATACCACAACTCATCTTTTCTTGCATTATTCTTTCTTTCATTTTCTTATCACTATTAACATCTTTATTTCTAACAGTGTTCTCTCCTTCTTATTTCCTGTTAGGTTTTCTCTTTTATTCATTCTCTCTACCATGCTTCTCTTTCTCCCCCCACTCACTCTCCTCCCCCTCACCCCACTCACTCTCCTCCCCCTCCCCCCACTCACTCTCCTCCATTCGAGTCGGAGAAATGAGTCTGGATTCGAATTGGTCATATCTGTCGGAGTTCTTTTCATTAGATAGAAGAATAAATGCCTCGGGAGATTGGCCGGGGCTTTTCGGGCCGTATTTGACTATTATAATGATATTGAAGTCATATTTTGGAGGAGGCTTTTGTACGCTTCACTACGGAATGGCCTGCAGAGACAGAAAAAGAAAGACAAATGTTTCAGATATTACACCAATTGAGTTGGATGGAATGTATTGGCTTTGCTTGCTTCTATTTATGGTCAGGAGATGTATTTAGGGAGTATTCTGTTAGGGAGTAGATGTAGTATTTAGGGAGTATTCTGTTAGGGAGTAGATATAGTATTTAGGGAGTATTCTGTTAGGGAGTAGATATGGTATTTAGGGAGTATTCTGATTAGGTGTAGATATAGAATTAGGAACTACAAAAAAAGAGTCACTGTGATGATGTACTATCAGAGAAAAGAGTCACTGTGATGATATCAGAGAAAAGAGTCACTGTGATGATGTACTATCAGAGAAAAGAGTCACTGTGATGATGTCAGAGAAAAGAGTCACTGTGATGATGTACTATCAGAGAAAAGAGTCACTGTGGTGATGTACTATCAGAGAAAAGAGTCACTGTGATGATGTACTATCAGAGAAAAGTCACTGTGATGATGTACTATCAGAGAAAAGTCACTGTGATGATGTACTATCTGAGAAAAGAGTCACTGTGATGATGTACTATCAGAGAAAAGAGTCACTGTGATGATGTACTATCAGAGAAAAGTCACTGTGATGATGTACTATCAGAGAAAAGAGTCACTGTGATGATGTACTATCAGAGAAAAGAGTCACTGTGGTGATGTACTATCAGAGAAGAGAGTCACTCTGATGATGTACAATCAGAGAAAAGAGTCACTGTGATGATGTACTATCAGAAAAAAGAGTCACTGTTATTAAATTGCCCTTTTCCTATGGGATTGATAGTAAATTATCACCTATTTTCTAAGTAGATGAGGCTTGTTAATAAACTTATCCCATAGGGCAAAATAAGTCTCCGGGTTCTTTAACAATTATTTGTATTTCTTAACTTGAAGAGACTTGGAGGTAATTGATTGAATTCTATTAAACTGACAAATGACTAAACGATAAAAGTTTTTAGGAAGTAAATTAAACACAAGGAAGTTTTAAATGGGTGTACTTATATTAAAGTTCGAATAGTACAGAGTTCTAAGACTTACGCACAAGTCTTTAAATAACACAACACAAGTTTTAAATAAACTAGCGGTTGAGTAAACTTAAGGGTTTTAAAATAAACAAGGGTCTGAGTTGCCAACTCACGAAACCCGTGGATGGACAAGTCCGACCGGACTTGGTCTGACCAACCAGTCTTCAAGAGACCATCGCAAACTATGAACACTTTAGTTAGGTGCCAATGGTATTTAAAGGATGAACTTGAGAGTCCAACCTTCCAGTGAGTGAATAAACTTCTGTTAAGGTACTGATAGTACTTTTCAAAGATGTTTTTCTACTCACTGCAGATAGAAATAACACACAATGCATTATTCAAATTTAACACGCTAGTGGTAATGGCTTTCTATACGATTAACATATAGATCGATCAGATTTACTAATAGTTCATTTTAGTGAAACCTGATTTACTAATAAACATCCAAATTTAAGCATACTATTTCAGAGTCCTGTTTAACCTATACATGATCAGAAATGTTACAAGTTCCTAACTATTAATTAAGTATTTCAATTAGAATAATTGAAGTACTTACTTAATTCCTTTTAAATTAATTAAGTATTAATTTCAATTCTATCTATAGAAAAAGAACTCAATATTCTAAGTTGTATAACTGATTTACAAAGTTCATGAAGTTATATAACTTAGTACAAATTATAAAGTTATATTCTGAGTTACAAGTTATAGCTCTGGGTTACAAGTTATAAAGTTATGTTCTGAAGTTACAAGTTATATTAGCGGCTTACATCAAAGCTATTCGTTTATAATTATATTCGAGCTCCTAGCGAGAATAACATGACCATAAATTTAAATAGCATTTCCTTCTAATGAACAGTGTACAAGATTAAAAAGATTATGTCTGATTAAAAAATAACATGACAATAAATTTAAATAGCATTTCCTTCTAATGAACAGTGTACAAGATTAAAAAGATTATGTCTGATTAAATGATTATCCAATTATAGAAATTGAAAGATTAAGTAAAAATACAAGTTCAGCGTATTAACAATCTTTCTATTGTTAATATCACTCCCCCCTTCGTGTTTCAACCGACTTGTCGGTTGAATTTCAATTTCTAAACCCATATTATCGAAATCCAATCGAAAAATATCCTAACAAATTTCGAACAACACTCGGAAAACATCCTATGAAATTTCTTAAAATTTCTAAGTCCGAAACACAAATTATATCTATTAAAACAAAAGAAATTTAATCACTCGATTCATGTATTATGAATTTCAGATTAAAATTTGATCTGCTAAATAGATCAGTCTTTTCATCATAAAATTTGTGTGTACAAAAATATGGTGACAAGACAATTCCTATCATATATGTAATCATGAATTCTACCTCTGGTCAAGATATTAAACCAAAATAGAGTAAAAAATTATAAGTTATTCTACTCATATTCAGAAACATACATCAAAAATATATTTTCATTTTATGGAATTTATTTAACTAATAAAGATATTCAAATATCTAACCTTGTTTATAATTATTCAAAATTGAACCTGAAATCCCATTTCATCCAGTTCTAAAATTTCAAAACATGAAACATCAAATTATGAATCTCAAATTCAAGTTGAACAATCATAAAACTTCAATCTATAACTGCTAAATTTATATTTTAATTTTTTAAATAAAAGTAACCATTACCTTTCTAAAAATTAAATATGTATGTCTCATTTCTTAAACACTTAAATGGAAATAGTATCCAGGTGAATGTCTAGTCATTGAAAACACCCTTAAAGTTTTTCTTCAAAATATAAAGTTCGTTTAATACTTTACTGCAATATAGTCCAACTATAAACATCTTACTTTCATTCAAGAACCAAAATTATAATGCTTACAAATAAGATCATCAATAAAATCTAAGCATACGATTATAATATATCTACTATTATTATATCTTCTACTTCAAGCATAGTAATTTGAAACGTCGGAAATAAAGTTAAGTAATTTTCAAATGAAATTAATTTCAAAATCAATAGAGATTAATTACTTTTCATATTTCCAATGAATATAATCTATAATCAATAGAACTTAGTTAACTTTTATATCTCAAATGAATATAAGCTATAGTCAATAGAACTTAGTTAACTTTTATATCTCAAATGAATATAATCTATAGTCAATAGAACTTAATTAACTTTTATATCTCAAATGAATATAATCTATTGTCAATAGAACTTAATTAACTTTTATATCTCAAATGAATATAATCTTACATCAAAATCGAAACTTCATTATAGTTTATTCTAATTCCAAAATATTCATTTCAAAATATATGAGTATAACTAAATTCGTTATTACTTATCTTAAACTTCTCTCTTCTTAAACTATGGTTATATATGTTATGTAATATTATACGAGCTATATTATTGGTTAGTATTCATCTATACTATTGTTAGCTTTACATAACCTATTTTTATTCGTATTGAATAAACATATTCAGATTTCGTTTAAAATATTTAATGAAATTAAAAGTTACTTTAAATCAAATGTTCAACTTCGAAATCTGTAAACTATCAAATGAAATCTAAGTAATCCTTTAAAGAATTAATTTTCAAAATAAACATCAATGATTAAATGCTCATAACCTGAATGTTTCAATAAGCAATTAATATTTAATCTTTCTTTAAAGTAAATTCAAAGTATAGAAATCTAAGTTAATTGGACTAAAGTAATAATCCAAAATTTAGAATAATAAGATCAAGGTGAAATGATCTAAATGTGTCGGTACCATCAGAGAAGACTTCTCAAAGTAGGTACATGAGAGTTGAAGCCCCCATGTTCATTCTCCTCCTTCAGAATGAATGGTTCCCTCAGGTTACCGGGCATTGGTTTGTGACGTCACCAAGTATGACTGCGAAGTCGTCACCAAGTATGACTGTGAAGTCATCATCAAGTATGACTGTGAAGTCATCATCAAGTATGACTGTGAAGTCATCACCAAGTGTGCTCCACTGCTCAGCCTTCTCGTCACTAGGCGTAGCTCGGCTTATCCTTTTCGGATCAACAAGTTACTGGTGTTGGATTGTTCCAACATCTGGTTTGTTATTGCTCTGCTCCAGTTTCTCGAGAGATGTTTTTCAAGTTTTGGGAAAAAATAAATCATTAATTTAAGTATAATTAGGATTACATTTTTACCTAACTATTACTTTTAGACTTACAGTTGAAGGATAATATTACTATTTTACTATTGCTAAAACATGATTGTTTCAATTATTTCCAAAATTTTGTACAATGATTCTACAAAATTCTTTAATATTATAGTATTGTTATAATCCTTCAAGTAATATTATAGTTTGATAATATATATCTCACATAACATTTATTTCAAAATATACCTCATTCAGTTTACAATACATATTCCTATTATTATAAAACTGTAAAGAAGGGGTTAGTTTATATATATAACATATTTTTCACTTAAAACTAGGTTCATGAAAATCTTGGACACAATCAGAACTGTTATGTTTCTTTTTATTGTTACGTTACTTTACAAGATTTTCACTTATAGTGATAAATTCATAGTAAAATCAAGTAATTCACCTTCAACCGATGTCTTGCCCATAACGTCAGATCGTCAGATGGATGGGGTTCATTGCTTTTGGTTAGCCTCCTTTACGTGTGTTTCTGCAATTACAGGTGAACTTTACTAGCTTATACAAGAAACTTACATCTTACATAGATTATTTATCTACTATTACATTACATTTCATCAATAATTACAAGTGTTAGTCAACATAATTTTCTTAATTACTCTTAACTTACAAACACACAGTTATTTATATATATTTTATGTTTCACTAAACATCAATGCATTATATATATATAATTTACATTTCTTTAAACATCAGTGTATATTGTAGTTACCCTGAAGAGTTAATGTTATTGATCTAACCATTGAAAGAAATTAATTGAACACAAACTATGTCGTTTTTTAGCTATTCATTATATTTCGTTATGTTCCTTTTATAATCATAAATTCTCGTACAGAATTAAATTTCATTATTTTTTTCATTTGCTTTAACTCAAGTTTAATGTATTCATTTACTTTTTCAAGTAATAATTTAAATATCATCAAGATTCTTGTTATCATTAAACTCAATACTCAAAAATATTTTCGTAATTCCCATTTATCATTAAAGAGCCTTTTACTCTTATTTCAGTATCATTAAACTTTTCAACAGTTTTTTTTTTATATTGAATCCATACATTATTTATTAAATTATTTAACTGTCCCTTTTAAACTCAAACTTTTTAATTACATTTAAACTGCTATACTGAGTTTAATTAATAAATTCATTTACGTAACATGAACGTATTTTGCAATTCTCGTTACATTTATTTTTATGAAATAAATCCGTTCTATTCGATCGCTTTTATTATTTACGATTTCATTTTAATCCTTTTTATACTCATGTAAAATCAACTACATTCATTCTTTTATAAATCTGGAAATATTACGGTTCCCCCTTGAAATTTTTCTTTAGAAGAAGATTTTCTTCTCAGGGTATTTTCTGTACTCTGGTTGACCTTTGAACCTGCAATTACTGTTTTCTCTTAGTAATATTTACCCCTACAGTTTAGAATGAATATTCTTTATGTATTAGGAATATCCCTTTTTTTTCAAATATCAAAATATAATTAATTATACATCTTTCTAATATATTTATCTCACAATTCCATGTATAATCACACTTAATTACACTTCAATCCATTATTGTAATCTTTTTGGGGTCTAATTTTATTCTTCACTCTGAGAGGAATAAATAGAATGTTCCCCTACCTTATGTTTGGAAATTCTTTAGGGTCTACTTTATTCTTCATTCTGAGAGGAATAAATAGAATGTTCCCCTTAAGATTGATTCAAACATTTCCTTCATAACAGAATGGTTATATATTTATATATTATCATATATAAAAGTTTTAACGAACTATATTTTTCAGCAATTATTTTATATATCATTGTACATAAACATTAGAATTTAAGTACATGTATATTATATTGCATGTTTTCATTGTTCATTATACATTCAATAATATTCGACTATTTATTTAGAATTCATTTCTAAATTTATATATCAGGAATTCAGTATCTTTATTTTAATTAACAAGTACAAACATTTTTATTTATCACCTTGAAAATCAAAAATTCAACATAAAATATTACACTTCTATTATAAATAAAAGAATTCAAATTAAATGTGAAATAATATTAACTGAAATATTTGCTTCGTATCTTGTTATCATTCAAATCATTCGTTAAACCCTCCATTTGTTATGGTGTTTCAAATATTAGTTCCTGCTACATCTTGGATTGTATAACAATACAGTTCATAGAGAACAGTAGATTGATTTACTGCATGTCATTTAATTATAAATAACTATTAATTCTTATTCATACATTGTTCTTACAGGTTCTAATTCCCACACAAGTAATAACTTATATTACTTCAGTTCCTCAAATTTATCATATTATTAAATTATGATATACACTTATTTCATGACATTAATTCCATGATTTTATTTCGACGAAGAACCTGTAACTCATTTATTTATCAAACATTACAATTATCATTAAAAGAAATCATCAAGAGCTCTCTTTCAAACTCATTTATTTATCAAATAATTAATTAAATAATTAATTATTAGTTCTCAGTAACCTACTGGAATAATCACATTAATTCCTATATCTTTTATTCTCCATATAATACTCATTATTTTATTCATATTATATCCTTGCTATCGTCAACTATAGTGTTACTGACTGTACCACCTCGACTAATTTTAATAGCTCTGTTGACAGTAACTTCCCACTTGAAAATTTACATCGCTTCCTTCAAGATTACGTTTAGTCTTGACTTTTTACTAGTCAACTATTATAAAATCAAGTTTCGTTATATTTTTACGTTAAGTTATATTAATATATATATAACGTTTGCTATATTTTATACTTTATTAATAGAAAAATAGTCTGACGATAATTGTTTTATCTCTTATACATTTATGTTCGATTGCTTGCATTTAATTCACTATTCAAATCAAGTCTTACAATTTAATTATAAAATTCAGCAAATCTTTGCTCTTATAGTATTTTCTTTCTCAGAATTATCGTCTGACAAATACAATTGTCTGAATTCATATCGTTTTTTATACGATTATTTCGTTCATATGAACTAATCACCTATGTGATTATTTTAAGTTATTATTCGTCACTGGAATAATTACAACAACTTCTTATTTAACAGTTAATTATTTATACTCAATATATACTCAATATACGTAAACTGCGTTGAATCTTTCTTATATCGTTGTTTCGTTCATTATTGAGTTACTGGAGATTTTACGTTAAAGCATATAATTATTTAATAACGTTAAACAATAACCTTTAATCAAATCAATTATTTCTTACTTTTAATTATTACAGGAATATAGTTTGAAACTAGATCACATATTGATTATTTAGTATCAAACCTACTTTTCCCCTCTAGTTACCACTTATTACCCGATATTCCATTAACTATGGTTAAGACGTATTAACCTCTAGGTAACTTTAAATCTCTTCAAAAATATTTAATATACAATATTAATATCAAAATAGTCATTTAAATATTCAAGATATATATATCTATATCATTCCTTGTCAATCCTTTAAAATGTTTCACTCTTTATATAATGAGTCATACCTCTGAGTTTAATATTTACGTTATATCTTAATCTGACTCGATTATCTTTAATCACTGAAACGATTGACAGGTTCTTTTTTCAAACACTGCGATTATTACTATTTGAATAGGAATACATCATAATTATCAATTGACTTCATCCCTGAAAATTAGGTATGATTCGTTACATATGTACGTTACGTGCATATCATAGGTATTTCCGGTTTACCTGAAATCTTGTTTATTTTTATAAATATAAATTGACATTATAATTATCTATTGACTTCATCCCTGAAAATTAGGTATGATTTCGTCATATATGCACATCTTAAGTATTTGCGGTTTTACCTGAAACCCTTTTTATATTTTATAATATCACAACTCAATGTTGTATCTTAGGTATTTGCGGTTTTACCTGAAACCCTTTTTATATTTTATAATATCACAACTCAATGTTGTATCTTAGGTATTTACGGTTTTACCTGAAACCTCGCCTATATTTTATAATATGACAACTCATTTGACTTTCACTGACTTAAGGGAATGGTTTCCGGTATTTTCCATTTTTTTCGGTTTTTTTTTTTTTAATTTAGTTACCCTGCAAATCCACCAAAGAAAACTCATAAAAAATTCCATTCACCTAGTACGTTTGTACGTGTGTCAAACGCGCTTCTCAGTTTGGGGGTTAGGGAGTTATTCTCTTATAGAGAGTGGGTTTCACCCACTAACAATCTCTGTGCGCGCTCGTTTTGCTCTTCAGTTATAACTCTGACGCTCTTGAGTGCAGATGTTTTGAAAAAAGCATATAGTTTTTTTTTAAATTTAAAAAATTTATTGAAAAATATTTTTCTTCCTCCATTATCTCAGTACCATTTTTTCTCAAATTCTCCACGTTCAAAAGTATAGAACTTTTTGGGGGTTGGTGCTACAGAAAAATGTATAAGAGCTAATATGTTCAGACCGAAATTCCTAAGGTCGTGGTGAAGCCCTTTTCCTATAACTTTTTCTATAAACTTAATTTTTTTTGAAAAACAAAAAAAAAAAAAAAAAATATGACAATTTTTTTTAAAATTCGAATAAAAATTTTTTCAGATAGAAATTCAAAAAAAAAGCTGCACCACGACCTTAGGATAGTAGTAGAGAACATATTAGCTTCAATAAATTTTTCTGTAGCACCAACCCCCAAGCCGTTCTATAGTTTCCCGGGGGGGGGGTCGAAAAAGAAGGTTTTTCGACCCCCACGGGGGAGGGGGGCCCCAAAATGAAAAAATCTCAAAAGAGAGCATATGATTTCTTTTCACTTTACACCTTATGTTAAAATCTCAGCTCAATCGGACAAGTATTATTGGTACATCCTAAATACCGGAAACCATCCCCTTAAAGGATGTTTTGACCCTATAGTCAGATATTCACATTCGTGACTGTACTTTCGGTATATTTCTATATGATATAACCGTTTCTATGATATCAACTTCTCTCGATATCACTTTCTCTTGATATTACCTACTAAACAAAACAGCGTAATTTATAATTTCCAAAGATTTTTATCGACGTTATTGCTTTTTAAGCCACAAACAATAAATATCATTTCATTAAAATATGCAAAATTAATGAAATACGAGAATGGGTTAATTACTTCCATTCCAGTACTAAAAATATGGAAAATTACCTCGTTAATATAAAATAGGTATATCGTTACTTTACCAAATTCACCTTTGGTTATTTACATGACAAATTCACAGGTTATAAGACCCATTTAATTTATCATCAACTTGAAATATTTTTATTCTCCTTATCTGTGAATATACAGTTACATATTCCATCTGTATTTCTATTTATGAGTACACAGGTTACTACTAATATATTTGCAACTATGTATATTAGCTCATTTAAACATTGTTCTAATGTTTTTTACTTAATACTTTAAAAATTCATACTTTCAAAATAGTATTTTAAGTTCGTTCTCATCATTTGAACTTTCTCTCTAAGCTTCTTCGAAATTCTTATATACGATTTTCTGAATTCCTTTATAATTATTTATTATAATTATACTTCGCCTTTTATAGGACAACAACAGTTATTTTGTTATATAACGTGCTTTCCACGTTATTTGCAATCTTCGCACATTTATACAACTTTCACTTTCTGAAACATACGTTCCATTAGTTTTCAATGATTTTACTTATAGAATAATTATGCAAAATAAATTAGATTTAAATGTCGTTCTCAGTCAGATGATTATAAAAGTACTGAAATACATGGTATTATTAGCCTGTCAAAATGTAAATAGTTTTCACTATCCCGACACATCTAAAATATTCTATGCAATTAATATATTCCCAGATTCAATTATATCTGTTAAAAGTTTATTACCTTTAAATGATACACATTGACTAAAATTGTCATATCATCTTACTTTTTACTAACTGCGCTATTTGAGGCTACTGGTCCTTGACACTACTTTTTACTCCACTATTTGAGACTATGATATAAATCTATCATTCCCCCCAGGAATGTAGTGTCATAACTACACTTTATATTACTATAGGAACATTCGCGGCAAGTTGTAACTATTTGTGTCGTATTTTGGTAAAGCCATTCTTTATTACATACTACCTTATCTAACAAAACCTTTCAATATACACTGTAAAGATTAATAATTAGTAAAGATTAATAAAGACAATATAAAATTCACAATACAAAAATATAAGTAGACATTATTATATTCCAGACACAAAATTCATTACAGTATATTAACTTTAGGTTAAATAGTTAAATAGCATCACCTAGTAGTTTGCCTTGTTTTGCCTCTCTGTTTACGGGAATAGTAGAGCTGCCTGTTTACCAGATGGTAGTGTAGATTTCATGAAGTATTGCCTCGTAGCTCTCCTTTTTTCTGGAGTCATTCGATTTCTTCTATTCTCCCGTTGTCCTGTTGCAGGTCAACAGCTGTACGCTGTTTCTTGTCCTCTTCTCAGCTTTGGATCTGCTGCGATTCGCTGTTTTCCTGTCAGTGTTAAAGTCCTCGTTTTTTCTGCCTTTTCCATCGTAATCCCTTGGGTGATTACCGCCAGGTAAAAGTGAGTTTCTGTCGCGATGTATTTTTGTCGCTGTTAGTACTTTGTCGCTGTTAGTACTTTGACTCTAGTGCCTAGCCACCTTCACTTAATTTGGCGTATCCGTGCTCAGCTCGAAGTTTGTGTTGCAGCTTGGATGATTGAGTTTATTTAAGCGCACCGCTCGTTTTATACTCAGCTCGAATTTTCTCACCGGTCTTTAGAATATTAATGGTATTCTAGAACAGTTTTTATAGTTAACTGCTGTTAACTTGAAAAGTATCCTTTCACATGTCATGTGAATCTTTTCTGTTGCTTTTCCTTCCTTTTTTATGAAGTGCTGCAGGACTTCCGTATGTGAGTTGAAAGGGTGTGTTCTCCCATATGTGATGGAAGAGTGTGTTCTCCCATCGGCATTGTAGAGTTGCTCCCGTAATGTCCTTTTATCGGAAGGAGTGTGATTGGCTAGTTCACTCGCATTTCATTCAATGCTTACCTAGTGATTAACACTGTATACCACTAGGGTTTCATAGTTCTGGTTTTGTACCCTCTTTATCACTGACACTGTCTTTCCAACTTTCCTTTTACTTCTCTAAAAATCTTTAAACCATTTATATTAAGTCAGTTCTTTTCGTTAATAGATTCTAACCTCTTTTTTCCTCCCTCTTTTCTTCAAGACCGTTTGAAGATGCCAATATTAAATTGCCCTTTTCCTATGGGATTGATAGTAAATTATCACCTATTTTCTAAGTAGATGAGGCTTGTTAATAAACTTATCCCATAGGGCAAAATAAGTCTCCGGGTTCTTTAACAATTATTTGTATTTCTTAACTTGAAGAGACTTGGAGGTAATTGATTGAATTCTATTAAACTGACAAATGACTAAACGATAAAAGTTTTTAGGAAGTAAATTAAACACAAGGAAGTTTTAAATGGGTGTACTTATATTAAAGTTCGAATAGTACAGAGTTCTAAGACTTACGCACAAGTCTTTAAATAACACAACACAAGTTTTAAATAAACTAGCGGTTGAGTAAACTTAAGGGTTTTAAAATAAACAAGGGTCTGAGTTGCCAACTCACGAAACCCGTGGATGGACAAGTCCGACCGGACTTGGTCCGACCAACCAGTCTTCAAGAGACCATCGCAAACTATGAACACTTTAGTTAGGTGCCAATGGTATTTAAAGGATGAACTTGAGAGTCCAACCTTCCAGTGAGTGAATAAACTTCTGTTAAGGTACTGATAGTACTTTTCAAAGATGTTTTTCTACTCACTGCAGATAGAAATAACACACAATGCATTATTCAAATTTAACACGCTAGTGGTAATGGCTTTCTATACGATTAACATATAGATCGATCAGATTTACTAATAGTTCATTTTAGTGAAACCTGATTTACTAATAAACATCCAAATTTAAGCATACTATTTCAGAGTCCTGTTTAACCTATACATGATCAGAAATGTTACAAGTTCCTAACTATTAATTAAGTATTTCAATTAGAATAATTGAAGTACTTACTTAATTCCTTTTAAATTAATTAAGTATTAATTTCAATTCTATCTATAGAAAAAGAACTCAATATTCTAAGTTGTATAACTGATTTACAAAGTTCATGAAGTTATATAA
This sequence comes from Caprella mutica, assembly GCA_947561585.1. Classification (NCBI taxonomy): domain Eukaryota; kingdom Metazoa; phylum Arthropoda; class Malacostraca; order Amphipoda; family Caprellidae; genus Caprella; species Caprella mutica. Next base: position 19,803 of record CANNZV010003007.1, read on the forward strand.
CTTAGTACAAATCATAAAGTTATATTCTGAGTTACAAGTTATAGCTCTGGGTTACAAGTTATAAAGTTATGTTCTGAAGTTACAAGTTATATTAGCGGCTTACATCAAAGCTATTCGTTTATAATTATATTCGAGCTCCTAGCGAGAATAACATGACCATAAATTTAAATAGCATTTCCTTCTAATGAACAGTGTACAAGATTAAAAAGATTATGTCTGATTAAAAAATAACATGACCATAAATTTAAATAGCATTTCCTTCTAATGAACAGTGTACAAGATTAAAAAGATTATGTCTGATTAAATGATTATCCAATTATAGAAATTGAAAGATTAAGTAAAAATACAAGTTCAGCGTATTAACAATCTTTCTATTGTTAATAACTGTGATGATGTACTATCAGAGAAAAGAGTCACTGTGATGATGTACTATCAGAGAAAAGAGTCACTGTGATGATGTACTATCAGAGAAAAGTCACTGTGATGATGTACTATCAGAGAAAAGTCACTGTGATGATGTACTATCAGAGAAAAGAGTCACTGTGATGATGTACTATCAGAGAAAAGAGTCACTGTGATGATGTACTATCAGAGAAAAGTCACTGTGATGATGTACTATCAGAGAAAAGAGTCACTGTGATGATGTACTATCAGAGAAAAGAGTCACTGTGATGATGTACTATCAGAGAAAAGAGTCACTGTGATGATGTACTATCAGAGAAAAGTCACTGTGATGATGTACTATCAGAGAAAAGAGTCACTGTGATGATGTACTATCAGAGAAAAGAGTCACTGTGGTGATGTACTATCAGAGAAGAGAGTCACTCTGATGATGTACTATCAGAGAAGAGAGTCACTCTGATGATGTACTATCAGAGAAAAGAGTCACTGTGATGATGTACTATCAGAGAAAAGAGTCACTGTGATGATGTACTATCAGAGAAAAGAGTCACTGTGATGATGTACTATCAGAGAAAAGAGTCACTGTAATGATGTACTTTCAGAGAAAAGTCACTGTGATGATGTACTATCAGAGAAAAGTCACTGTGATGATGTACTATCAGAGAAAAGAGTCACTGTGATGATGTACTATCAGAGAAAAGAGTCACTGTGATGATGTACTATCAGAGAAAAGTCACTGTGATGATGTACTATCAGAGAAAAGAGTCACTGTGATGATGTACTATCAGAGAAAAGAGTCACTGTGATGATGTACTATCAGAGAAAAGAGTCACTGTGATGATGTACTATCAGAGAAAAGAGTCACTGTGATGATGTACTATCAGAGAAAAGAGTCACTGTGATGATGTACTATCAGAGAAAAGAGTCACTGTGATGATGTACTATCAGAGAAAAGAGTCACTGTGACGATGTACTATCAGAGAAAAGAGTCACTGTGATGATGTACTATCAGAGAAAAGAGTCACTGTGATGATGTACTATCAGAGAAAAGAGTCACTGTGATGATGTACTATCAGAGAAAAGAGTCACTGTATGATTTTAATTATACAAATTACAGTTTTTAATTTCCTATTATTTTCAAATCTTACAAATTTTCCATTGTTTACCCAGACCAATTTTCAAATAACTGAAAGCATTACAATTAGTAAAGTTTCTTTCTTTAAATGTTAAATTAGAAAACTGTGAAAAACAATTTCATGTACATTTTTATTTGACTGTACATGATGTTAAAGAACTAAAATAAAATGTATGGAGTAATATTTTAATTAGAAGCAGGAAGAAATTAGTAGGATAACTTTATATATTTTAAATAAATCTCTTCTAAAAGAATCAATCAAATAAACATAGTTTAAATTAATTTTATTTATTTGTTTCATTTATATTTAGAATTAATGATACTACATCATGTTACTTGTGTACTAAATTAAAGGTGTTACCTGTAGTAAGATAACTAAAATATCAAAAGAAACTTGAATCATCAAAGAAATACTTTCTAATTTTAACTCTTTGAACAAATATCTATTCGAAGACATTAAAACATATGTATATTTAATTAACACAAACCTCATTCATGCTCCTAAATCAATTTAACTTTTTTATTAAAATAAAATATGTCAAAAGATATAGTAGTAATATTTCTTGAACTTAATCTCATTTAAAAAGATTTACAGAAAATTATTTTTATTCTGTTGAAAAATCCGTTAATAAAACAAATCATTTGGTAGTGTCTAAATTCACTTTAATTAACTGCCTGTTTTAGAATTAGAATTATTAGAAAAAATATAAACACAATGAAAAAACTGTAAGACTAAATTGTTTTATCACAATTTGGTTGAATAAAATTTCAATGGGATTAACGGGAAATTAAAAAAAAATCTTTTTAATTAAATCCACGGAGTTTAAAACACATATTAGACTTACTTTATTACTCATTTTCATGAATTTCGAAAAGATAAAACAGGTAAAAGTTATAACAATAAAACACTAAGTTGGATGAAAAAACTATTCAATAACCTTAAATATTTTAATCATGATACGTTGAAAATGAATTCACTAATTCTATTTACAAATAGAATAAAGAGAAGAAGAATAAAAATTGTCCAAAAATATTCTACAAAAATGCCATCAATCACTAAACAAACAGCTGTGCTTAATGTATTTCACAGGTGACTTTAACGGGTTGAAGCGAGAGATTTGAGTTCATCCTCACAGGGCACACAGCCCCCTCCTGTGAAACAAAATGGCGATCACTTTAAACTCAATCCTCCTGACGCCATTTTTGAACTGAGGGAGAATTAAATGAAAAAATACGGCGAGGGGAGTACTAGCAGTGACAGAAAGAGAGAGTACTAGCAGTGACAGAAATAGAGAGTACTAGCAGTGACAGAAATAGAGAGTACTAGCAGTGACAGAAATAGAGAGTACTAGCAGTGACAGAAATAGAGAGTACTAGCGGTGACAGAAATAGAGAGTACTAGCAGTGACAGAAATAGAGAGTACTAGCGGTGACAGAAATAGAGAGTACTAGCAGTGACAGAAATAGAGAGTACTAGCAGTGACAGAAATAGAGAGTACTAGCAGTGACAGAAATAGAGAGTACTAGCAGTGACAGAAATAGAGAGTACTAGCGATGACAGAAATAGAGAGTACTAGCAGTGACAGAAATAGAGAGTACTAGCGGTGACAGAAATAGAGAGTACTAGCAGTGACAGAAATAGAGAGTACTAGCGGTGACAGAAATAGAGAGTACTAGCAGTGACAGAAATAGAGAGTACTAGCAGTGACAGAAATAGAGAGTACTAGCGGTGACAGAAATAGAGAGTACTAGCAGTGACAGAAATAGAGAGTACTAGCAGTGACAGAAATAGAGAGTACTAGCGGTGACAGAAATAGAGAGTACTAGCAGTGACAGAAATAGAGAGTACTAGCAGTGACAGAAATAGAGAGTACTAGCGGTGACAGAAATAGAGAGTACTAGCAGTGACAGAAATAGAGAGTACTAGCGGTGACAGAAATAGAGAGTACTAGCAGTGACAGAAATAGAGAATACTAGCAGTGACAGAAATAGAGAGTACTAGCAGTGACAGAAATAGAGAGTACTAGCAGTGACAGAAATAGAGAGTACTAGCAGTGACAGAAATAGAGAGTACTAGCGGTGGAAGAGGTAAAGGAACAGGAGATAGTAATTGAATCCTACGAGTCTACCTTACACAGAAAACTGAGATAAACATTATTTCAAAAGTTCGTTATTAGAAATTATATTCTATTATTATACAATATATATATTCATTCAAACGACATATTCAGTAAAAACTGTTAAATCAATTAGCATGAAATGGCATGTTAAAAATCTCGACAAATAGTTCTAATACTTGAAAAAATGCTTTAGCCACTTTATGTAACAATTTTGATTATACCTTTCCTATTGACTCTGGAAATAACTGGTTAGGAAAAATAGTCATGCAGTATACCTTACAGAAATAAATACGTAGTGCAAACTAATTATAATTGATATTAGCTACATTTTTTGTAAATTATATACATTTTTGCTGTTTCTTTCGTCACCGATCAAGTCATTAGCTATACTTCATAGTAAAGAAATTAACCTTTAAATGTCACTATGATAAATAGAATGAAAAGCGACAGTTTAAACTATAACTTGATTTAAAAAGTTTAATGTTTTTCCCGATAGTTTAAAATTATACTTTAATATTTTTCGTCGAAATGAAAAAAATAAGCGATGAAACGCTCTGTATCTTTGCTAAATTTTGTACACAAAAAAATTCTATAATAAAACATTCTTCTGTATATTTACATATAAACTTACCTATCAGACTATTTTTTACCTGTTCATATATTTTTCAGGTTTTGCAGAGAATCAAGACCATAAATCAATTATGAACTGAATGAAATTATTAATATTCATTTAAATAGCACTTCTTTAATTTCTAACAGCTAGGAGACTCTTCCCGCCATTTTTCAATTTTATTATTACTAGCATAAGATAAAATGTATAATTTACATTTATTTTAATCCATTTAGTTTCTTTTCAAAACTGACCATCACATTTAAATACACTAAAATAGTCTCAAAAAGAACACCGAAGTTGTCCATAGTCACCTCTTATGGCGTGGCCCGACAATTGGGCCCTAAGGAAATTGAGCCCCAAGACAACTCAGCGCAATAAAAATTGGGACAGCATATACGATAAAAAAATGTTACTTGGTTATTACTATGTTTGTTACATTATAATCTTTGAAAAATGCGTTATATTCTATAGAAAAAAATTATTTTATTCTTAATTCATAAAAGTGCTGTAATTCTATTGATAGGATATTGTAGAAGGATATTTAGACAAATTTATCCAAGCTCTTTAAATTGTACTTGATGCTAATCTTATTTTTCGATGTAATGGAAATCTATGAAGATTTAAATAAGTCGTATAAACTTGAATCATGTCATATGAAACCAATGTGTCAATTCTAAAGGTTATTTTTTACGTTGAACCTAGAAAACTGACTAGTTGTTGGGATAAATTGATATTATGAGAATGCATTTTGTATTATAAATTTATAAAAAGTCAATATTGAACACTGAACAGGTTTAGATAAATTCACTTTATCTTAATTCGGCTTGAATGTTCCTATAATTTTGGCATGTGTTGGTATGCAACGGTCTACAAAAATATCTGCATTATTATTTTCAATAATTTCTTCTTCTAAAATAACTTCTAAAATATTTTCTATTGGCAACATCCTAACTCATTGGCCTAATTGACTGGAGCCCAGTTGTCGTAGTGCCCAATTGTTCCGCGCCCAATTGTCTTGGACCCAATTGTCGGCGGGCCCAATTGTATGGACCCAATTGTCGGTGCATCTTTCATGGTCTCATGGATGGTAGAATAAAAAAAATATAATTTAATATTCATTAATTAAGAAATTGATATTTATATAAACTTAATATTTTTCATTATAATAGATAGTGGTAAATAATTACCCACTGAAAGAGTCTAAATTTCTTGTGAGAAAAATTAATACAATTGTTCTCATGTTGTAATTTGATTTTCTGTATTTAATCTTACTGTTTAGTTTTACTCTTTGTTATTTTATTTAAACAAATTTATATGTTTTTCTTTTTCGTACAACCAAGAATATATATATTCTCTAAATTAATTTAAATATTTTCTAGTATAATTTGTATTGCATAAAATCAATCCACTTTCGCACATTGTTAGCTTTGTAAAATATTTGTAAAATTTAACTGGGAAGTTCCTTTCTGAACTCAAATTCATATTTTACCATAAAAAAGAAACTTATGTGGAGTACTTTTCAAGTCTAAAGTTATTGAATGTAACGTTAATTATGTAATATGTATTGGTTATTAGCTTGTAACCTGAATCTAGCAAGTGAACAAAGTCATTGACATGAATTAGTATCTAGGAATTTTCCACTAGACCCATACCTCTCTACTGGGTGATATATAACGAGTTGGAGCTAACTAAGATGATCATAGTGAGTGGTAATGTAGTAGCAGTGAGTGGTAATGTAGTAGCAGTGAGTGGTAATGTAGTAGCAGTGAGTGGTAATGTAGTAGCAGTGAGTGGTAATGTAGTAGCAGTGAGTGGTAATGTAGTAGCAGTGAGTGGTAATGTAGTAGCAGTGAGTGGTAATGTAGTAGCAGTGAGTGGTAATGTAGTAGCAGTGAGTGGTAATGTAGTAGCAGTGAGTGATAATGTAGTAACAGTGAGTGGTAATGTAGTAGCAGTGAGTGGTAATGTAGTAACAGTGAGTGGTAATGTAGTAGCAGTGAGTGGTAATGTAGTAACAGTGAGTGGTAATGTAGTAACAGTGAGTGGTAATGCAGTAGCAGTGAGTGGTAATGTAGTAGCAGTGAGTGGTAATGTAGTAGCAGTGAGTGGTAATGTAGTAGCAGTGAGTGGTAATGTAGTAGCAGTGAGTGGTAATGTAGTAGCAGTGAGTGGTAATGTACTAGCAGTGAGTGGTAATGTAGTAGCAGTGAGTGGTAATGCAGTAGCAGTGAGTGGTAATGTAGTAGCAGTGAGTGGTAATGTAGTAGCAGTGAGTGGTAATGTAGTAGCAGTGAGTGGTAATGTAGTAGCAGTGAGTGGTAATGTAGTAGCAGTGAGTGGTAATGTAGTAGCAGTGAGTGGTAATGTAGTAGCAGTGAGTGGTATGTAGTAGCAGTGAGTGGTAATATAGTAGCAGTGAGTGATAATGTAGTAACAGTGAGTGGTAATGTAGTAGCAGTGAGTGGCAATGTAGTAACAGTGAGTGGTAATGTAGTAGCAGTGAGTGGTAATGTAGTAACAGTGAGTGGTAATGCAGTAGCAGTGAGTGGTAATGTAGTAGCAGTGAGTGGTAATGTAGTAACAGTGAGTGGTAATGTAGTAGCAGTGAGTGGTAATGTAGTAACAGTGAGTGGTAATGTAGTAGCAGTGAGTGGTAATGTAGTAACAGTGAGTGGTAATGTAGTAACAGTGAGTGGTAATGCAGTAGCAGTGAGTGGTAATGTAGTAGCAGTGAGTGGTAATGTAGTAACAGTGAGTGGTAATGTAGTAGCAGTGAGTGGTAATGCAGTAGCAGTGAGTGGTAATGCAGTAGCAGTGAGTGGTAATGTAGTAGCAGTGAGTGGTAATCTAGTGGCAGTGAGTGGTAATGTAGTAGCAGTGAGTGGTAATCTAGTGGCAGTGAGTGGTAATGTAGTAGCAGTGAGTGGTAATGTAGTAGCAGTGAGTGGTAAGGCAGTAGCAGTGAGTGGTGATGCAGTAGCAGTGAGTGGTAATGCAGTAGCAGTGAGTGGTAATGCAGTAGCAGTGAGTGGTAATGCAGTAGCAGTGAGTGGTAATGCAGTAGCAGTGAGTGGTAATGCAGTAGCAGTGAGTGGTAATGCAGTAGCAGTGAGTGGTAATGTAGTAGCAGTGAGTGGTAATCTAGTGGCAGTGAGTGGTAATGTAGTAGCAGTGAGTGGTAATCTAGTGGCAGTGAGTGGTAATGTAGTAGCAGTGAGTGGTAATGTAGTAGCAGTGAGTGGTAATGTAGTAGCAGTGAGTGGTAATGTAGTAGCAGTGAGTGGTAATGTAGTAGCAGTGAGTGGTAATGTAGTAGCAGTGAGTGGTAATGTAGTAGCAGTGAGTGGTAATGTAGTAGCAGTGAGTGGTAATGCAGTAGCAGTGAGTGGTAATGTAGTAGCAGTGAGTGGTAATGTAGTAGCAGTGAGTGGTAATGTAGTAGCAGTGAGTGGTAATGTAGTAGCAGTGAGTGGTAATGTAGTAGCAGTGAGTGGTAATGTAGTAGCAGTGAGTGGTAATGTAGTAGCAGTGAGTGGTAATGTAGTAGCAGTGAGTGGTAATGCAGTAGCAGTGAGTGGTAATGTAGTAGCAGTGAGTGGTAATGTAGTAACAGTGAGTGGTAATGTAGTAGCAGTGAGTGGTAATGTAGTAACAGTGAGTGGTAATGTAGTAGCAGTGAGTGGTAATGTAGTAACAGTGAGTGGTAATGTAGTAACAGTGAGTGGTAATGCAGTAGCAGTGAGTGGTAATGTAGTAGCAGTGAGTGGTAATGTAGTAACAGTGAGTGGTAATGTAGTAGCAGTGAGTGGTAATGCAGTAGCAGTGAGTGGTAATGCAGTAGCAGTGAGTGGTAATGTAGTAGCAGTGAGTGGTAATCTAGTGGCAGTGAGTGGTAATGTAGTAGCAGTGAGTGGTAATCTAGTGGCAGTGAGTGGTAATGTAGTAGCAGTGAGTGGTAATGTAGTAGCAGTGAGTGGTAATGCAGTAGCAGTGAGTGGTAATGCAGTAGCAGTGAGTGGTAATGCAGTAGCAGTGAGTGGTAATGCAGTAGCAGTGAGTGGTAATGCAGTAGCAGTGAGTGGTAATGCAGTAGCAGTGAGTGGTAATGTAGTAGCAGTGAGTGGTAATCTAGTGGCAGTGAGTGGTAATGTAGTAGCAGTGAGTGGTAATCTAGTGGCAGTGAGTGGTAATGTAGTAGCAGTGAGTGGTAATCTAGTGGCAGTGAGTGGTACTATAGATCTGGGTGCAGCAGACTATACACTCCTGTTAACCATTGTCCTATAAAGTATTATTTGCGTACTAGTGTACTTTCCTGTTAAATATAACAGGTTTTTAATAGTATCTATCCTAATAATTCCCATAGTGTGATTATCTATTTATTAAGTGTCCACTTCCTCAAAATGATAGGACTAAAAATTTGTGTATTCTTTTTAATATTTGTCAATTCTTTAGGTGGCTTTGTTAGTTTTTATATTAATTTTACTTTTTAGTTCATAATATTTCTTTTCAAATTAATCAAGATTAGAATATTGCTAATTAATATATAAAAAGTCGAAAGCTCTAAACACTTACCTTCGTAGTTTTCCTTACTCTTCCATTCATAAATATAGTAACACGTTAGCATCTAACGTTAATTCACGTGTTCTCTCTCCCTTAGCACGTATAGCATTTATGGTACAGAGTGAGTTATGAATTATCAGTCGGAAAGAAAAAACTATTTAATAATTAGTATATCATTAAAAGAATAAAACTATCGTTAAATAGAAAATATTATTAGATAAAAATATCGTTAGATAAAAATATCGTTAGATAAAAATATCGTTAGATAAAAATATCGTTAGATAAAAATATCGTTAGATAAAAATATCGTTAGATAAAAATATCGCTGAATAAAAATATTGTTAAATAAAGATATCATTAAATAAAAATATCGTTAAATAAATAAAAAATAAAAATTATTATTATATCGTTTTTTCTTATAATACCGAAAATGTGAAACCGACTGATAATTCGTAACTTACCCGACACTATAATGTTTTTTTAAAGGCTTTTTTTATTTCAAAAATAACATTAAAAATATATATAAATCTAAATTAAAACATGATAAAAATACTAAACTAAAAAAAAATAATAAGAACGATGCAGTGTTTAGCTTAAAATTAATCAATATATTAATTAATATATTAATAAATCATTTTAAATATCAAATCTGACATGGGGCATTTCAGATTGTCCTGTATATTGTTAAAAAGATTACATTAGGTACCAATAACTTGGAACTTAATACTAATTACTTATGATGTGATTATAAATAAAGTGTTACGTGTAAATAGATATAATCACTGAATACTTAGTTAGCAATAATAATGAAGAATTAAGAAGTACGAACGTAATAATTTTAGTTACTTATTTGTTATTTTTGTGACTGTATTATTATAGGTAACCAGTGAACTATTAGAACATCTAACGTTAATAGTGGAAAACAAATCTATCATTACCTACTTCTCTCTTTAATTCATCATTATTTTTCATCTCATAATCATACTATCTATGAGACACAAAATCGACAAAGCTGAAAGATATTTTCTTAGTGCTCGTGGGTGCAGAAAAGCTAATAACTCTTCTCTACATTTAAGTAGCAATACATCTCACAGTTCAATATAATAACTAAATCTGCTGACATATCATTTAGTGCGACCACATGCTGTTTATAGTGACCAAGATAGAATATCACGAGTGTTAGTGTCTTGAAATTAATTGGAACTATCAGCGAGGTGAATAATTTAATGAGATGAATATTATAAGTACATTAACATTATTAAAAGTACTTTAGTTTAGTTATGATGCACGCTTCAGTTTTGTTATAGTGCACACTATACTTTAGTTATGGTGCACACTATACTTCAGTTTAGTTATAGTGCACACTATACTTTAGTTATGTTGCACACTATATACTTCAGTTTAGTTATAGTGCACACTATAGTTTAGTTATTGTACATATTACACTATAGTTTAGTTACAGTACATACTTTATTCACAGAAGGAGTATAAGATTTGACAGAAGGAGACGAAGTGTATCATCATCACCTACCCAATAAAGAAGACTGATAAATACATAAATACACAAGAGCCCTGAAATATGGACAGCCATTCCACGGACATTTTTATAGCTCACTGAAAATTATTATTCCGCACTTTAGAGAAGAACGAATGTACAGTGAGGCTGGAGATGAGTGCAGTGAGAGTTAGAGTGAGTGCACTGAGAGTAGAGTGAGTGCAGTGAGAGTAGAGTGAGTGCAGTGAGAGTAAGAGTGAGTGCAGTGAGAGTAGAGTGAGTGCAGTGAGAGTAGAGTGAGTGCAGTGAGAGTAAGAGTGGGTGCAGTGAGAGTAGAGTGAGTGCAGTGAGAGTAAGAGTGAGTGCAGTGAGAGTAGAGTGAGCACAGTGAGAGTAGAGTGAGTGCAGTGAGAGTAAGAGTGAGTGCAGTGAGAGTAGAGTGAGTGCAGTGAGAGTAAGAGTGAGTGCAGTGAGAGTAAGAGTGAGTGCAGTGAGAGTAGAGTGAGTGCGGTGAGAGTAGAGTGACTGCAGTGAGAGTAGAGTGACTGCAGTGAGAGTAAGAGTGACTGCAGTGAGAGTAGAGTGAGTGCAGTGAGAGTAAGAGTGAGTGCAGTGAGAGTAGAGTGAGTGCGGTGAGAGTAGAGTGAGTGCGGTGAGAGTAGAGTGACTGCAGTGAGAGTAAGAGTGACTGCAGTGAGAGTAAGAGTGAGTGCAGTGAGAGTAGAGTGAGCGCAGTGAGAGTAGAGTGAGTGCAGTGAGAGTAAGAGTGAGTGCAGTGAGAGTAGAGTGAGTGCAGTGAGAGTAAGAGTGAGTGCAGTGAGAGTAAGAGTGAGTGCAGTGAGAGTAGAGTGACTGCAGTGAGAGTAGAGTGAGTGCAGTGAGAGTAAGAGTGAGTGCAGTGAGAGTAGAGTGAGTGCGGTGAGAGTAGAGTGACTGCAGTGAGAGTAAGAGTGAGTGCAGTGAGAGTTAGAGTGAGTGCAGTGAGAGTAGAGTGAGCGCAGTGAGAGTAGAGTGAGTGCAGTGAGAGTAAGAGTGAGTGCAGTGAGAGTAGAGTGAGTGCAGTGAGAGTAAGAGTGAGTGCAGTGAGAGTAAGAGTGAGTGCAGTGAGAGTAGAGTGAGTGCAGTGAGAGTAAGAGTGAGTGCAGTGAGAGTAGAGTGAGTGCAGTGAGAGTAAGAGTGAGTGCAGTGAGAGTAAGAGTGAGTGCAGTGAGAGTAGAGTGAGTGCAGTGAGAGTAGAGTGAGTGCAGTGAGAGTAAGAGTGAGTGCAGTGAGAGTAGAGTGAGTGCAGTGAGAGTAAGAGTGAGTGCAGTGAGAGTAAGAGTGAGTGCAGTGAGAGTAGAGTGAGTGCAGTGAGTTATTAATATTTTCCCAACTCTAAGTTACATTATTTCTTTTCTCAATATTGAAATATTCAATAGTTATTATTGACTTATATACCATTAAATGTGACAAATATTAACTATGTTTATTAAGCACATAGCAAACAATTGTAACCTTTACAACACATGTAGTGTAGTTAATAATATACAAATAGCATTCAAAGAATAAATGTGAACAAATAAACATTTTCCCAATAAACAGAAAGGTACAAATTTGTTCAGTTCGATCTAAGTCTTTCAATATAGAGTACACATTCAAATATTTATTCTAATGTGTTACTGCTTGTAATACTCAAATATACTGATAAATTACCTGAATTTATTTAAATTATTCATGAAGCATAATACACCTGCCAATAGATGTACAGTCAGTTACTAAAGTTTGGGGCTATTCTTTGGAATGCGACTGTACTTGCATGATTTAAAAGAAGAAATTTCTATATAGCTTTGGTATATTTCAATTTAATGAAATAATGAAAAATGTAATAAAAATTCATTAAAAATAAAGAAAATTTAATAAAATAATAAAAAATTTAATAAAAAATTAATAAAAAATTATTAAAGATTCAATAAAAATTCAATAGGAATAATAAAAAAAAGTAATATTTAGTAATCATTATTTAAAATAATGAAATTTTGCTACAACTCATAAAATAATTTCTCTAAAATTTTAATGATATCAAACTGTGTGACTAAGAGGACTAATTTCAACCGATTGTTCGCGTGTTAAAACTAATGCCGAACATTTCGATATACTTATACTAGATTGTAATTTTAATAAATTTATATAATTATATTGAAATTAGGGATATATAGTTGACATGAATAATTCAGTTTAAATTGACGTGATTACATTAGATGATTAGATGTAATTAGGTACTATCGCAAACAAAGACATAGACACATACACAATAATGCTGCTAAGGAAAGAGTTTATTTTTTCACATGCAGTACACGAAAAAGAAGTAAAAGAATTTGCTATTAATGTTTATTAGAAACATAGTCAACCATTTCAAAACTGAAGATACTAAATAGTTTTATTTAGTTAACAATAGTACTTATTAATAATACCTTACCTGTTTAAATCATTATTCACCTTATTTTTAACGGGTCAATATTTCAGTGATCGCTAGGGGTAAGTTCCGAGTAATTGGACAGTTCCACATTTCCGATGATATAAGAAAAAATATTTAGGGTAAGTTCATAATTATCGGTCAGTTCCACATTCTCGGTCATATAAGAAAAAACGGGATAAATTTTTTTATTATATAGTTTTTTCTTATGTGACCTAAGATGTGTAACTGCATTATCGAAGATGTGTTGTACCTACCAGTTACCTCAAGTGTGCACATTTACGAATAACACACTTTAGTTTATATGTAGGTATAGTGTATAATAGTATTATATAATTACGATAATAATTCAAAATGTATTTATCTAATTTTGAACTCCGTATTAAATAATTAATATATCAACAGTAATTCTATAGCATTAAAAATTATATACCGAATTCGAATAGTATTAACTAAATATTTCACTATAAAATTATTTAGTTTTATTTCAGCTAGTCAGTTCAACTTGACTCTATTAATATGCAAACGCAGATCGAGTACCTAGATAATTTATGTTTTTTTTATACAGAATAACGATTCTACTTTTTTTAAGGAGAATCACGGCTATTATGTTTTAAACTGCATGAATTTTGACCATATTTTTCTGTTTCTATATGCTTTTCATGATTTTAATTATCAATAAACTTTAAAATTCGTTCTACTTATTTCAAGGAAAAGACTTATTACATAACCTTTAATTTACTGCATATAATCAATAACAGATTCAACTAAAGCCGAATGGGAGTTTAATTATTAATAAACATTAATAAAAATTAATGTTTATTTATAAATTTTAATCTAGAATTTAAAAAAATTATATGCCATTAAAACTATATAAAAATATAAATCCTGAATAATTGTTTTTATGCGATTGTCAGTTTAATGATCCTAGACTTTTGTTTTACAATATTTCCCGGAGTCAGGAAAGAATCTCGTACCATTTCTTTCCATAATTAAATTATCTAAAATGGTTTTGTTGTGTACTCGGTTAAATAATCTAAGATCGAAATCATCAGTCTGCTAAATGATGATTTAAATTATAAAGTGAGTCCTTGTGAACAAAACTTTTATTCATATTAGTTTAGTTATACCCTTGAAATGTTTTCTATGAAACTTAATATAGAAAACAATAGTGTCAATTTTATGGGCTACTGCCCTAATTGAATTAGTTAAAATATGTGATTCTATTTCAAATTCATCAGATAAATATAATTACTAAATTGTATTGGGTAGATCTTTCTGTAATGTAATATAAATATAACTACAATTTCCGCAGTAGTTAATAAAAATATATGAACGTATAACTCACCAATGTGTAATAGAAAATATGGTTAGGTACTACACTATATGGGCCTGTTAAAACCTGTAATCCTTTGCTATTTTACTATTTCCCCCCCTAGTAATCTTGTATATTAATAGTTACTTATGAATTTGATTTATTAAAGTGTTCGTTTTTACAGATTATCCACAAATTATTTAGAAACTACCTAACAAAATAAGAAATATTTATCTAACTAACTTTTTGTGTGCCTAATTGAAAAGAATATAAAAAATCTTTATGCTTTTACTTCATCATCTTCCTCCTGACATTTGACCCTAAAGTTTGTTAAGAATTGGTAGCGTCAAACTAGAGAGTATTGAAGGTACGGGAATCAAATTAAAAAAGCTCGAAACACTAGGTTCCAAAAATACTAAAAGGATAAAAGCTGTTGAGTCCTACATTCTTTTAAAATTATGGCTGTTTAAAATTGTGATTTATTTCAAATTTCCTCGTGTTTCCAATCAGCAAAAGTTTTCTACTTTGAAATTATGCATAGGACATCATTAAAAAATGTCAGTGGTAAGGTGGAGGTTCAGGTTGAACATTCAAGTTTAGATGATAATTGTGACTATGAGGAACCTTCCAGTCAAGAAAACTGTGATGTAGTGATCTGCCAATAACTAAACTTTCTTCTCTCACTAGAATGAAAAACGAAATTTTGGAATTATACCATGATTATTCCTCAAATCTTCCTATGATTACTACTAAGTTTAATGAATATTTAGTAAGACTGGAAAATATATACGCTGCTCCAAAGTATGGCTGTCTCCTCACTTGGAGTCTATAGAAAAATTTCGAGTGAAAATGGAGAAAATTATACATCCAAATCGTACTGGAGCAATACCTAAGAAAAGATTATCTCTGTCAGTGAAATCTAATTATGTGAAAACTTCAACTAGTGTGTCCGCGGCTCGAATAAAATTAGGAAAGCTGAAATCCAGGGCACTAGCCAAAAAGTTGACCATTGAAAAAGAAAGGGCTTTACACCAAGAAGAGTTAGAGTTACAGGCGCAACTAAGCAAGATCAGGTTTGATAAAGAGATAGTGAAGCAAGAACAAGAGATAAAGCAATTTCAACTAATGGAAGAAGAATTGAACAAGATAGAATTGCGAGACCCTGGCAGTAGTGCATCACATCTTTCTCTTACAAATGAGGTTGAAAATAACCAGAATCTTTCTGCCAATTCAATCTTGCCAGATGAAATTTGGCTGACGATTCTGCAGAACCAGAATGTACTATCAAGTAAGTTGATTAGAGGTAAGTAAGTCTAAATATAAGCTACCTAAAACTGACTTAGAGAACTGCGACGTAGCAGATATTATAAAATTTAGGTCCTTTCAGTTATCATTTGAGCGAACTTGAAGTAGAGTATGATACTAGTCGATGCAATGATCTATATACTACAGTATCTAAATAATCGTGCGCGGAAAATTGCCACTGGGAAGATTGCCACCCGGAAAATTGCCATTGTGGGAAAATTGCCACTGAGGAAAATTGCCACTGTGGAAAATTGCCACTCTATAATATATCAACAAATTAAAAAAATATTTTACACTATAAAAAAATACCGAACTGAAGGCAAAAATGTTCGAATTTTATGTAAAGAGAATTTTCACTGTGCGTTCATCTTTCATTGACAAGTTAAAATTAGAATTAATGTAGCATGATTTTATTTATTATTGAAACTAATGCAACAAAATTTTATTTATTATTGAAACTAATGCAACATGTTTCTTTTCTATTAAGTTTTTTTCATCTTTTTGCAACAAATTTGCAACACCATTAACAGAAATATTAACGTAAATTTAGCAATATGTTTATTGATTAATTATAAAGAAAAACTAACACCTTTACTTGTTTCTAATGTCAGTGTACCAAGGACTGTAAATAAATATATTGCTTTTTATTGCATTAAGTTCAAAACAGAGTTTCTTATCACTCTAGAGTCTAGCAAATGACGTGAAATTGGTAATATTGTAATTCTCTCAGCGTTATGTTATAATAATATTGTTATTGTAAAATAGAAAATAATACTTTTAAGCTTTTGTATAACTTTTTCCTGAAAAGTAGTTTTGTGCTAATCTTTATACTCCTGTTTTTCAACATAACGCTGTAAAAGAGAAACATTTTACCAATTTTAAGTCATTTGTCAAAGTGATTAAAAAATAATTGTGAATATAATTCAAAAAGGATTAAAAAGTTTAATTTATTCCAAAGTTATAAGCAGTTTGATTCGAGATATTTTTTTGTTGTCTATAACATTATAGAGTACTATGCACTTTTTAATGCACTTGTGAATGAGAGAAAATAACTTGACGACAAACTAGTAGAGTAGAGAATCTTTAAATGGTTTAAAGGGGGGGGGGAGGGGTGCGTCTAATTTTCATATGAAATATTTTTCATAATATTATAAATAAACAATGATTAGTTACGGATATGAAATGTTTCATCTCAAATCACTGTATTTTCAGAGAAAATAGGGTTTTTATTTGTTAACATAAGCTTATGCGATCATCTCATAGATGGCGCTGTTTACATTATTTCCAGAACGTTCCAGAACAATCTTCATGAACGTTTATAGAATGTCTGATTATCTTCCCAAATAAGCTATAAATAAATAAATTTGTGATTTATATACAATATACTAACAAATAAAGTATTTTTAGAGTTATAATTAATAATATTACTCGCAGATATACTAAAGTTTTTTGCACAACGTTTGTGAAATCACAGCAAGATGGCGTCAATGACTCGAGCAAAGCTTATGCTATTTGTCACTAGATGGCGCTTTTTCAAAATAAATTAAATTTTCTTTTCTTTAATAAGTATTATTTAGATGAACAGAGTATGTAATTAAATATGCTGATTCCATTAAAACTCATATTAACAAATGTTTGATTTTATCCGCACCCTCCCTTTAACCTCTTCAGGAACAATTAAACACATTAAGCTAAGAATTAATTGCGTATCAGCACACTCACACCCACCGACAGAAGAATTCACTTAGAGTCTTAGATTGTATAACTTGTCAAAATGAGATTTACTCTTTGTAAAACTTCTTATATATTAAATTCTGATAAACATTACATTCACTACCTATAATTTTTGTGACTATCGAAAAAAAAAATCGGTATGAATTTATATAAGTACAGTGACAATTTTCCGGGTGGCAATCTTCCTACAGTGGCAGTTTACCCACAGTGGCAGTTTTCCTACAGTGGCAGTTTTCCCAGTGGCAGTTTTCCTGGTGGCAATCTTCCCAGAGGCAATTTTCCCAGTGACAATTATCCTAGCACCCGAAATAGTGATGCTACAGTTATAGTAGAATCTTGTTCATACTATGATCCAAAAATTTGTATCACTAAAGTTAAAGAAATGTTAAAGAAGGAATATGGTAATGAATATATAATTGCAAATAGCTATATATATACAGATGTTCGACGCTAGGCTCCCTATAAAGAAAGAAGATTCTGACGCTCTTTATGAATTATCATTGTTTCTAATTAACTGTAATTTCTATTTAGGAACAATAAACAGATGAATAGTCCCAAAGAACTTATAAATGTAGTAAAGAAATTACCTCATACGAAGAGAGATTTCTAGCGAACGAAAAATGGGAATAGGATAATTTTTAGAAAGTTAGTAGAATATACAGGATGTCGGACACTTTTGTGCCAAACTTTAACTTAAGGTTGCATTCGTCGAATTAAACACTTTTATTCCATGAAGGTATGTTCTAAGATGTTTAGTTAAAGAGTTACAAGGTTAGGAAAGTAGTATCTGTACCATTTATTATCATTAGTTAACGCCATTTTTTTAATGTTGTGATAAGAAACAAAATATTTTTAACAGTAATTATTTAAGTAGCTATTACAATAAATCTCAAAATTATCGGTCTTTGAAAAGGATATATGGTTACTTTCTCTAACAGTAACATTCAAATCAATCAAATCAATCAAATCAATCAAATCAATCAAATCAATCAAATCAATCAAATCAATCAAATCAATCAAATCAATCAAATCAATCAAATCAATCAAATCAATCAAATCAATCAAATCAATCAAATCAATCAAATCAATCAAATCAATCAAATCAATCAAATCAATCAAATCAATCAAATCAATCAAATCAATCAAATCAATCAAATCAATCAAATCAATCAAATCAATCAAATCAATCAAATCAATCAAATCAATCAAATCAATCAAATCAATCAAATCAATCAAATCAATCAAATCAATCAAATCAATCAAATCAATCAAATCAATCAAATCAATCAAATCAATCAAATCAATCAAATCAATCAAATCAATCAAATCAATCAAATCAATCAAATCAATCAAATCAATCAAATCAATCAAATCAATCAAATCAATCAAATCAATCAAATCAATCAAATCAATCAAATCAATCAAATCAATCAAATCAATCAAATCAATCAAATCAATCAAATCAATCAAATCAATCAAATCAATCAAATCAATCAAATCAATCAAATCAATCAAATCAATCAAATCAATCAAATCAATCAAATCAATCAAATCAATCAAATCAATCA
Source organism: Caprella mutica (assembly GCA_947561585.1). NCBI lineage: Eukaryota > Metazoa > Arthropoda > Malacostraca > Amphipoda > Caprellidae > Caprella > Caprella mutica. Next base: position 38,502 of record CANNZV010003007.1, read on the forward strand.
AATCAATCAAATCAATCAAATCAATCAAATCAATCAAATCAATCAAATCAATCAAATCAATCAAATCAATCAAATCAATCAAATCAATCAAATCAATCAAATCAATCAAATCAATCAAATCAATCAAATCAATCAAATCAATCAAATCAATCAAATCAATCAAATCAATCAAATCAATCAAATCAATCAAATCAATCAAATCAATCAAATCAATCAAATCAATCAAATCAATCAAATCAATCAAATCAATCAAATCAATCAAATCAATCAAATCAATCAAATCAATCAAATCAATCAAATCAATCAAATCAATCAAATCAATCAAATCAATCAAATCAATCAAATCAATCAAATCAATCAAATCAAATAAATCAATCAAATCAATCAAATCAATGTCTGGCACGGCTGGTGAAATTGTTTGGTCTGACGAAGAAATTTTCACAGTGGAAATGGCTCACAACCGGAGGAATGACAGAATAATTGGTAAAAGTGCAAAAGACATCCCATACAACCAAAAAACTGTCCACAGAACCATGAAACTTGCTTCAGTAATGGTCTGGGCTGCCGTTTCAGAAACTTGGAGATCTCCTTTAATTTTTGTGGAACAAGGCGCCAAAATCAATGCTAAATGTTATATTGAGAATATTTTGACGCCAGTGTTGGAGTCAGCTAAGGATCACTTCGGTAATGACACTCTATGGACATTTCAGCAAGACATACTGCAAATGTCACTCAAAACTGGTGCCATGACCATCTTCCACGGTCTTGGTCCAAAGAAATTTGGCCTCCCTGCTCCCCAGATGTTAATCCTATGGACTTTTCGGTATGGTCTATTCTTGAATCAAAGGCCTGTGGTAAATTCCATCGCAGTGTGCATGATTAAAAGCGTTCGCTCCAGAGATCTTGGAAGGAAATTTCACAAGAACAGTTGCGTGCCGCAGTAGGAGGAGTTCGGAGGAGATTTGAGGCTGTTATTAAAAACAAGGGGGACATTTTGAATAAATTTATGATTTTTGAATTCTTAAAACCCTTATGTAATAATACATAACTGTAAATTATTAAATATATTTTTCGTTGGATTATAATATGCACTTTCATTTGCTTCCAAACTTACGCCCCACCCTGTATATAATATCTCATAAAAATATTTGCCCTCATATCATCACGTACAGAAAACATAATTGTGTCAAGTTTGCTATATAACCTTATTCCCATTAAAAATTAATTTACTCTATAATATCATTAACTTTCTATTATTTTCACATTAAATATAATACACAGTTTTCCACATATTTCATTTTCTCGAATAGCACTCAAGTATAACCTCTATAGTTTAAGGGAATATTTTTGAAGGGTATATTTGTAGCGTGCAAACTACTTAATTGCCATTCCTTTTACTTATTCAGGTGCAAAATATGTAGAGGTTGTAATTATTATATCATCAGAATTTAACTCTATATTAATTGGTCATTAGGTAGAAAAACCATTAAATCATTCATTTAATAGATCTAATATATTTGGTAATATTTATTAATGAAGCTTATTCACCTATTTTCTTCAAACTATGTGTAGTTTGTTGATTTAATTTGTCTTTTAGTTTATATTAAATCAATGAAATGGTTATATAATAACAGCATGCTTTGGATCAGCTGCTAGTCTCATTGCCAGTGGTTAACATTTTTCTCTACCGGTAGTTCCATTGTTTTGATCGGCTAGTTTGTAGGTCAGTGAATTTAACTTCTGTTCAATTTGTTTGGTGCCGACGTGACAGACTCAATCTTAACTTATCAGTGCGAATAAAGTTCATTTTATTGAAAGCAAATCACAATGCATTCATTTCCGGTTTTTATAATTTACACTCTCGAACGACTGAATCTACTCTAGTTGGTAAAATGTTTGAGAAAACAATCAAAATATGAGAAAGGAGATACGCATAGTTTATTGTATACAAACTGCACATACATCATCCCAAACAAGTAGAACTACTTTTAGTTTAGAGTACACTTCCTACCGTAGGAAAGAGGTCCGCAAAATAGGATTTGAATGACAATAGGTTAAGGATATCGAAGACATATCTAATATTATTATAGGGAAGAGGCGTTGTTTGCAAACACTACTGCAACATGTTGAAAAATAGATCAGAAAAGTGAGAAGAAGGAACAGCAGTTTGAAATGTCAAGGCCATTCGTGTGAAAGAAAATAAATCAATTTATTAGTCCTATTTCGTTATTGATACTTTATGGTAAAATTATTAATAAATTATATTCATGCAATGCAATTACTAAATTGAAGAATATTTTCTAATTGAGAATTATAGATCGACCAATAACTTATCAATTTTACCTATAATTATAATTTAACTAATTCCTCTTACCAACCTCACTCTTACCAACCTCACTCTTACCAACCACACTCTTACCAACCACACTCTTACCAAACACACTCTTACCAACCACACTCTTACCAAACACACTCTTACCAACCACACTCTTACCAAACACACTCTTACCAAACACACTCTTACCAAACACACTCTTACCAAACACACTCTTACCAACCTCACTCTTACCAAACACACTCTTACCAAACACACTCTTACCAAACACACTCTTACCAAACACACTCTTACCAAACACACTCTTACCAAACACACTCTTACCAAACACACTCTTACCAAACACACTCTTACCAAACACACTCTTACCAAACACACTCTTACCAAACTCACTCTTACCAAACACACTCTTACCAAACACACTCTTACCAACCTCACTCTTACCAAACACACTCTTACCAAACACACTCTTACCAAACACACTCTTACCAAACACACTCTTACCAAACACACTCTTACCAAACACACTCTTACCAAACACACTCTTACCAACCTCACTCTTACCAAACACACTCTTACCAAACACACTCTTACCAAACACACTCTTACCAAACACACTCTTACCAAACACACTCTTACCAAACACACTCTTACCAAACACACTCTTACCAAACACACTCTTACCAAAATCACTCTTACCAACCACACTCTTACCAAACACACTCTTACCAAACTCACTCTTACCAAACTCACTCTTACCAAACTCACTCTTACCAAACACACTCTTACCAAACACACTCTTACCAAACTCACTCTTACCAACCGAACTTTTCTGGAGAGTTACAACCCAGGTTTAGCAGCTTCAGTGATCTCTAATTATGATTTCTTATCAAATTAAACCTAATGTACACCATTCATGAGATTTTAAATAAAGTATTGTGCAATGAGTGCATAAAGTAAAACAATGAAATAAATATTCAGTTAAGGGGGTCAACACAATTTACAGAAAACTTTTTAATTGAGAACCGATTGTTCTGAAATTTGAACTATTTATGTAATTTTTGGATAATAAACACATTTTTTATTATTTTTCTAGCAAAAGAAAATTTTATTCTATAAAAAAAATTGTGCAATTATGCTAGAGCCAAAATTAAAACAGTTTTAGAATCATAGTAACGTATCTAACAAGTTTATGAAAATAGATTTTCATTTTTTCCCCCTTTCTTTCGACATAGTAAAATTTTCCAAAAAATCTCAAATTTTCGATTTTGAACTGTGATAAAAACAAAAGACTATAAAAATTTAAAAGCTCTCTTTGTATTTTCTCTGGAATTCTTCCATGGATTCTAAAACTGTGTTTGGTTTTTGTAGCGTGAAAACTCATCAACTTCAATTAATTTTAGTTGAAAAATTAAAAATTTAGCCAAAATTAAAATACGAACTTACCCCATTTGGGTCCTCAATTGGGTGGGTTGTATTGCCTCTAGCCGCCAAAGAAGTTGAGATTTAAAGGTCCCCTCCAAGCAAATTTTTTTATTGCTTAAATCAACGATGCTAATGTTTCTTATCATTTTACTGCAAACCCCATAAAATTTGATAGCATATTTTAAATTTTATATGCTTTTAAAGATTTTTATAATCCAAACTCTACAAAACCTACTTTACTTCCGACTTTCTAATTTTCAGTCTGAAGAAGAAGAATGTACACCATTTGTTTTGATTGTCAACTAGGTATTTGGTTTAATAAATCTATTTATTATTCGTTTTAAGGTTGAAATTTGGATAAACTTATAATAGAAACGTTTATATAGTTTTAGAAACAATTAATATCTTAAAAGAAGACCAAAAACGCATTGTTTGTTTAAAAATCGAAATTTGAAATCAAAACAAAGAGTGTACAATCTTCTTTCTCAGCGTCAGGTTGGAGAGTCGCTCGATTGTTGCTTACATAGTATTAAAAAACTTTAAAAGCAAATAATAAAATATATACTGAACCGAATTGTATGCGGTTTGCGGAATAATGATCGTAGACCTTAGTTCTATAATATTATGTGATAAACTCATTTTTTTCCTGGAGCCTGGAGAGGACCTTTAAAGTTCACAACCAAACATTCCTATTCCAGCTATGAAAAAATTGTTATTGTTGACCACCACTCGCCCCTCTTTGGGTCCCTTATGGGGATGTGGTCTAGTGCTCGTAGCCCCTTAAAAATTTGATACAAAAAATTCCACTACCTAAAGACCCTTTTCAGCAAAAAATTGAATAGCTTTATAGCAACTTCGATTTCATTAGGTGACTAGCTTATCCGTATAAAATATTTTTCTTAATTATTTTTTGAAAAAGTTCTAGATTTTGACTGCCTAAAGGATTTCATATTTGAAAACCAAAAAATGATTTACGTCAAATTTTTGAGAAAATCAATGCTACTTTCTTGAAGAGAAAGTTATGGTTGGACCATCGAAGATAAAGAGTGGATCCTAGTTGATCTACTATGGCCCACCATAACTTTTTTGATGCTTATAGTATCTGGTAGACTAGTAACAGATGAATGAAGAACCACACCTGTTTCTAATCATATATTTGAACTAAGTACGGCTAACTAAATATGAGTATAACAGTTAATAGCGAGTAAACTTATTTAAATGATAAAATCCAGTCATTTAACTAAAAGTGTACAATTTTTTCGAAATTTTAGTTTTAAATTAATTTCAAAATTTTGAAAATCCATAAAGGTTTTTTTTTAATCTATGTTGTCAATGTATGTAGTTTTACCAGCTTCAGACACTGCAAACAAACCATGTGTATTCATGTGGCACATACTCATTTAGAACATGTGTATTGTGTGTATGTATACATTTTGGAAATTAGTTCGTAGGTATTACATAAGTTTTCATCTTTACAATAACTTTATAATATGGTTTTAAAAATGGAATCACCACATGTTAATTATATGTTCTTATGATAGGAAGATTGATTTAATGTGTAATACACGTGTTTATCACATTAAAACAAATAGCACTCATGTGTGATTGTGTATGCAATATACAGTTGTTTGAGAGTAACATACGGCAAGTTGTATGTTTTATTTGAACAGATATTCAAATTTGAGACAACTAGTATTTAAAGGCTGTACGTTACTAAAAACTTCCAAAAAAATATATGATAGCATTTCTAAATCTACGATTTGACTAATATTACTTATTTAAAAGTTCTGAATCGATTAAGAATACATTTATTATGATTTTCATTAGGCCTTTGATGATTTCTATAATGATTTTATACCTAACTGTAAATCGTCAACTAGATTTACTTGATGCTTCCTCAAGGTTGAATAAGATCACACATGTGATATTTATTATGTTAATAGATTGATTCAGCTGATGAAAATTTTAAGTATCATTAGTGTAATTATATACACAGATATCTATGTTCAAAGGGTCTAAACTCTTGACAGATTAATGTCATATAAAGCTTTTGTACACCAGCAGTGTATTGGTTAGTGTGTTTTGAAAGAGGAAACTTCAATTTTTAATCATTAAAATATTCAATTTCTCGATAGGGTAAATACTCAATAGCCGATGTGCACAGTAGCCGATAGCAAGTTACTGGAATATGTTCAGTTTTCAATAGAGATTGGCTAGGAGAAATAGGATAACCTGTACAATCCGCACCCCAAGATTTCACTCCTGTACAATCCGCACCCTAAGATGTCACTCCTGTACAATCCGCACCCCAAGATGTCACTCCTGTACAATCCACACCCCAAGATGTTACTCCTGTACAATCAGCACCCCAAGATGTCACTCCTGTACAATCCGCACCCCAAGATGTCACTCCTGTACAATCCGCACCCCAAGATGTTACTCCTGTACAATCAGCACCCCAAGATGTCACTCCTGTACAATCCGCACCCCAAGATTTCACTCCTGTACAATCCGCACCCCAAGAGGTCACTCCTGTACAATCCGCACCCCAAGATGTCACTCCTGTACAATCCGCACCCCAAGATGTCACTCCTGTACAATCTGCACCCCAAGATTTCACCCCTGTACAATCTGCACCCCAAGATGTCACTCCTGTACAATCCGCACCCCAAGATGTTACTCCTGTACAATCAGCACCCCAAGATGTCACTCCTGTACAATCCGCACCCCAAGATTTCACTCCTGTACAATCCGCACCCCAAGAGGTCACTCCTGTACAATCCGCACCCCAAGATGTCACTCCTGTACAATCCGCACCCCAAGATGTCACTCCTGTACAATCTGCACCCCAAGATTTCACCCCTGTACAATCTGCACCCCAAGATGTCACTCCTGTACAATCCGCACCCCAAGATTTCACTCCTGTACAATCTGCACCCCAAGATGTCACTCCTGTACAATCCGCACCCCAAGATTTCACTCCTGTACAATCTGCACCCCAAGATGTCACTCCTGTACAATCAGAACCCAAAAGTGGACGAGGGTGTGGATTCGGTGGCCGGAAATTTTGGTCTCAGAATTATAAATGGTCTCTCAACATAAATAACCGTTATGCAGTTCGCTGTATCCGCTTGTTTGTTGTACTGCACACTTCATGATTGTTTAATGACCTGGCATGGGGGTTTGGGGGTGGCACGGCCCCCGATAAATCTAATTCATAAGTTTTATTTATACCTGAGATCGAATATTCCGAGACCGAATTTTCCGCTCAAATCTCATGTTAAATAAATGTCAAAATTAAAGATGTTTCGTATCATTTTACAACAGTTAATGATGTTATCCGATTTTAAAAAATAAACTACACATTTTAGTATTCATAATTTCAACTTTTTCTATTATTGTTCTTTAATAACACCATTATAAACTGAGACCGAGTTTTCCGAGACCGAATTTTCCAAGACCGAAATTTCCGAGAACCGTGGATTCTACAGGTGATCCATGAAAATCTTTTCATTGTACCGTCTTGTGGGGAGAAATTATCTTCTTAGTGTACCTTGTTCCTCAGTTTGAATTTCACAGAACACTGAAATGATCCTTCCAGAATGCCACTGCAATTCAAAGATTTTGGAACTAAACCTATTTAACGGAAGTTTATGGAACATGATCATTTTTTCAGTGATCTTTCTTCTTGAAATTAACCATCAATTGTTTTCAATCTATAGAAGATATACCTATAACAATCTTTTCATCAACTGTTTTCTTACTGCGATTTAAACAAACTATACCTTGTAAAACTTCACATGACGTCACGGTATATTAAATGGCATTAGTATCACAATATTCCTATTTTGGCACATACCGAACTTTTAAGAATCGGGTTAGTTACAAATTATTGGACGGTACCTCATCTTCGATCATATAAGAATAGTTGTGTAATGATTACTATTTATCTCGTTATATTAATTTGTATCCATGACACCTGCATGTATCATGGATACTAATTAAAATAAAAGTTAAATACAAATTATCATATTCCTTTTTCTTATAAGATCGAATATGTGAAACCGACCGATAATTTGTAACTTACCCTATCTTTTTTTATATCTTTTACTTGCTAGGTACCATATAATGAATGAATGGGGAAAATTGTCTTCATTTACGAATTTACTTTTTAGGAAAAAAAAGTTGTATCCTTTTCTTTTATACCATCTCACAAGCGAAAAGTTTAATTTACTCACTACAGTTAATACCATCATCTACATTTTACCAACTAATGCAACACCTAGAAATTAATTTACGATCTTGTATAGAGCCTCTAACGTCACTCACTAGTCATAGTACCCAAATTTTCCTAACCTCTGCAAGTGTTGGTTTCTCCGGAAGAGGGGGAAGTAGAGGGGGGGGGGAGGGGTTACCAGCAGTGCTATATAAGACAGGGTGCGAACTGTGAAGCCTTATTTGCTTCGTGTCTCGTGACAGCACGTGCAGGCCACAGTCGCTAAGTCGCATACACTCTTAGAACTTTGGAAGTGAAGTGTCCACTGATTTGGAGACAGTTTATGACGTCACACAGATTTAAATCAATGAAATCATGATTTTTTTTGTTAAGTTATTCATTTATGGTTGAGAGAAATTATTCAATATCAATAAATCTTACTTTAACTAAATCGAATTTATCCTTAATGGCTCAGATGTGACGTTTTTTATTTTCCTGAAGGGAAATTCTAACTCAGAGTTGAATTTTTTAATCACAAACCACATTCAACTCTATGCCTGAATCACCTTTTAGGAAATGTGAACATTCAGTAGAGTATCAATCTTTTCAATATTCCCTTTCTTTTCTCTAGTATCTCTTTTGCTGGTAATCTGTGGACACTTCACTAAATCCTCTAAGAAACTACATCAAGTGTACGTAACTTAAGAGTGATATATGGATGGGGAAAGCAACAGTGTCCTATCTTCATCACTTTTTTCTGTCATTGCTCTGACTCATTCTTTTCTTTTTGTTGTTTATCATAAATTTTAAGAAGAAGAAATAAAATTCACTCCAAAATGTCATTTATAGGATTATATTTTTACAAACATGGAAATACTAAGATTGTTCACCGTCTTTTGAAATATACCATTCGAAGCTTTTTATTTCATGTAAATATTTCTCTTTCTTTCACATATTCGGATACACACATTATTAGTATTTGTTCATATGATGAAAATTCTTTATTTGATTTTACTTGATTTTTTATTTCATTTTCTTTTTTACGGTTAAAATTGTATAATATCAGTCTATAACAAATTTTGCTAGTTTCATCCTTCACAAATATATTTCATTAATTTTAGCTTAAATTCCTTTTCTTTAATTAACGTGTTACGTTCTAAATTATTGATCTTGCATTGGCGATACCCTATTTTAACCCACCTTCTTATCCTGTGACCACTGTCCCATCCTTCACATTTTGGAAAACCAAACTGCTTAAATACCTAAAATAAATAAAAAGTTCACGCATTTGGTTTTCAAGCCTTAGTGTGACGAAAAAAAAATCCAAATAAGTTTAATTTAGTTTCATACCACCCCAGGTAGGAATGTTTAATATTTGGGCAACGTCTTCAAATAATATTGTTACAACATCACCATTATAATTACAATATTGAGACAATGTTACCCTTAAAATCTTCCTACCATGAATATCATCCAAAGACCCTATTCCAAATATCCAAATCCTTTTCCAGAAAAACTGTCCCCTTTCTTTCTGAATTAGTTTCTTTACCGCGAGTTAATGGAACACAATTCAGGTCTATATCCCACCGCTGCCACCAACTCGTTCCTTCGAACACAGATCGCGAATTTCAAGACACCTCTCAATTACCTGGTGATCTGTCTGATCTAGTCCACTGATTAGTGCATGACAGTTACTCATTGAGGTAGCAATATAGATATTCTTAAACTCACTCCAAAGATCTCAGACTAGTGTTCATACATATCAAAAACAGTCCGTTTGTCTTCTGCAATTTAAAAAGTGAGTATGTTAATTGTTTAATAGGATTTTTAGGCTATTAGAATGTAATTCAATTTTTTCTTTGTAAACACTCACACTTTCTAGAAAATTTGGTATTTGGATAATCAGTGGTAGGGAAAACATTTCAATTAATTAAAATCGAATAACAACTTGAAGATATAAATTTTCTCCAAGATTTTTTCATAGTGTGATTTCAATTTATAACCTTTATCTATAACTAATTGAGTATTTTTAATTGGGATTTTATTTGAGATAATTACTAATGAAATAACTAAGCACCTGATAATATTTTCGGTAATTTTACATTGCCTAATTCTGGAGAATGATCAATGACTATGCCTTTTCATTGTTATGTTTGTTGCAATACCTGACTAGCTGTGTATATTGACATTGTGATTATAGGTGACTGAACCACAGGTGTAAAATATTAAAAAAATGTATTTAGAAAAAAGGAATTTATAAAATGAAGGAATGTAAAATAAAAGAATTTTAAGAAATGAATTTAAATAAAAAATACTTTAAAAATGTATTAACTTTTTTAGTTAATTTTTAAAAAAATATTTAAAAGAAAATATCTAAAAAAATGAATTTAAAAATATGATTTAAAAGAAATGAGTTTAAAAGTGAATTTAAAAATCTGAATTTGAAAAAAAAATGAATTTAAATATACATAAGTATTAATAGAATGAATTGAATAATATAACTTTTTAGAAGAATTAAAATAGATTAAGAATTTATCTAAAATTTAATATAAAAGAATACAGTCCAATTACAACAGTTTTTTATGCAAGAGACTGTTACCCTGTTCTTCTAACATTAACTATAGACCTGCCTTATTATATATAATGCCCCTGAATATATAAAACAAACCGTTAAATTTACCTCCATTACCATAAACTCTTCAACAGAAACTTACTTTGAATTGTGTTTATCTAATGAGGAAACTTGAAATCTTTATAAAATATCATTTCTCTTTATTCTTACTTTTCATTCTTCTTCTGAGGTGTCACATTAAATCTTTTAATATAATCTTTTATTTTAATATAGAGTGTTGTTGATATTAATATTATAAAAAATTAACAACATGTTGTTGCAGTTCAAAGATATTGGAATATAACCTATTTCACAAAATGTTATGGAGCGTGACGTCATGCTTCACTTTTGTGGTGATCTATCTTAAAAAAAAACATTAATTGCTTTCAATTTAAAGAACTAGAAGATTATGAGCGAACCATTTTTCACTTTCCACGACCCCATCTCAATATTTTCTATTTTTTGTTCTCGAAGTGTCCAAATACCTCTAACATGTAAAACTGTAAATGCAGTGTCGAAAATAGTTTTCTGAGAGGCAATCGTCTTCCATGTCCTCCTCCGCATCCTAGCTATAATAATGAATACCTACTTATCCCTTAAATTCCTTAATTCTATAACAGCAATTGCAAGAGTGGCTTAGATCTGATCTTAGATGATCTACTGAAGGTACAGATCATCTATTTTAGGAAGAGAGTCTCACACTCTTTGAATTGGAGAGGTATCTAAATTTGTCCGATGAAATATTTCAATCAGTAGCTTCTGAAATTACATTATCTGACAATCACATTTGTAAACTAAGTGAAATTATAAATTCATAGTAGATAGTATTATTTTATAATAACCAACTCAAAGTAACTCATTCGTGATCTGCTAGATAATGTTTTCATCGAAGTTTATTAAACATTTTTTTTCAATTATATAGCGTTTTCATATCGATTATAATATACAATATTTATGTTTTTTATTGAAAAAAAGACAAATACTTTCAACAAAGCAAATAAAATTTGAAGCCTGTATGAAGTTCGCTATGGAATTTTTCAGCCAAATCTAATTTATCTATTATTATTAAATATTAATTAAGTTACTAGATGTGACTGAAATTAATAGTGTAGTTGAACTCATTGGAATTAATTAAAAAGAATATCTAATTTCAATTAACATGTATGCATAAAACTACATTATAAATTACAAACACAGCTAAATACATTCAAGAAAAGAATTACACATATTTAAAAGCTACCAACATTATCCAAATTTATATTAAATAATCTTTTTTATTTTTTCTTAAAAGCTTAATTAGATGAACTATTTTATATTTCATATTGTGGGTCGATGTACTACTTGCAAATAGGTGCAACGAAAATCAATATAGAAGATTATTTTTGTTTGATTTACATAGAGAAATTAGCTAAGATTTAAGATCACCTCAGAGAAAATGTGAAAAAGACCTGAACTTCAAGAAATAAGATAAAAATTTCAATTCCATCATTGGATTCGAACCCTTGTGAACCAAGCTATGCTAACCCGACAGAAGGACTGCAGACCCCGATTCCATATGTGGAAATTGAATTTTTTAATGTTCAGGACTTTTCATTTTTACTTTGAGGTGGTATATAAAAAAAAGTCATTTATAGTCCAGCAAAACTCTTCTCATACTCTTTTTAAGTATCGAAATGTGATCATTAGAACGATAATAAATAGAAAAAGTGTCAGTTAGATTTGCATACTAATATAGCAATATGCGTATGCATATTTACATCTATCTATGGCTTCTCAAATGCTCCAGACGCACATACATCTATATATAACAAGGAAGAAGCTTATGTACGAACCTATAAGATAATAAATTATCATGAATAAAAGATATTTGGCAACCGCTTATTAATGATAATTATTGCATTAGTTGTCATTTTTTTGCATTATTTCAATAAAGGAAATTCCAAATTTCAACTAAGACCCCTAATCATTTATTCCAGGAAACTCAGTCTGATTATCAATGTGTTGCAGAACAAAGGATAACATATTTTTATTGTATTGAATAGGTCATAATTAGAATATGTCTACGGTTATTAAATCTTTCTTCTGATACCATTTTCTCCCTCACAGAGTCTATCCCTTGTCACAAGATGCCCCGTGCACGTTGTACCAACGAGATGACCACCATGCATAATTCTGCTACTAAGTGAGTGAATGCCCATTGGCTTAACCCTTTCGGTGCTGACGGCTAGATGATAAATCCATAATATTTTGCTATTTCATCAACCAAAATTCTTCAATTTCAACTTTTATTCAAATTTTAATTGCCTGATAGAAATGGTTAATCTGGATTACTAGAATTTAATAATGATTTCAAGGGATGACGTTAATAAAGTTATAGTAATTAATTATGATTAACACTCAATTACCGGCTCCTGCCATATATTGCGTTTTTCATTTAAATCTTAACTGGAAGAACTATCTAGCGAAAAAAAAACTTTCTTCCTCTGGGTCAGACAAAGAAAGCCTAATCTTCACGGTCAGCTTCACTAAATCCTAAGATTGGAATGAGTTTCGAACACGGATTCAATTTCCTTTTCAACGGATCAGAACCATTCAAGTGTTCACATTTCAACTGAAATCTATATCACTTTTAAAATATTAATTATGAAATAGAAGTCTATAAAGCAACGTCAATTAATTCATCAATTAAACATTATTTAATCGGCACTTTTCATCTTCTAATACTTTTTGGTTCTATATATTTTGTTTAAGATTCAAAACGAGAATATAAATGATGAACATTTTATAATTCGAAAGCTCTAGATTACTTTTTTCGTTGTTTCTCTCGCTCTTTAGTTCATAAACTGTATCGAAATCATATTGAATGAATTTCATATCACGCAAACGAAATACTCTTATGAGAAAGTTGTGTTTGGTTTTTAGTCTACAGTGTGTATGTCCGTTGTGTGCTGAGTGACATTTTCCTGCTTATTACAACATTAATGATTCCCCGACTGAGATTTTTACGTCAAAATGAAATCTTGATCCTATCCAGCCATAACACCTCTGGGAAATAATACCAACTGCAACTGTCCTTGTGAGAGTACTGGTAGACTGTCATGGTACAATGGTGCGGGTAAAAACAACTAACAGTCTGAATAATATAATAACAGTTTGAATAATAGAAAATAGAATTGCTTGGGTGAAAATGATATTAATAATACGATGAATAGAGAAGTACAATAGGTGAGGGTTACAGTGTTGTATAACAAACTGACTTTATAACACTGTATTATCAACCAGCCTCACCTCCTAAACAAACCAACACTCAGTAGAAATTGATTTCGTGATGGAGCAAATGGTTATAAAAAGTATAATGAATGATATTATAGTGATTAACAAAAATGAATATTGTAGATAATTTAAATACATGTAACATTGAAATTATCTCGAAGGAAAGGTTGTGAGCATATCTAGTGCTGTGTGGCAACTTTCAGTGCCATATAGTTTGCGCCTACTTCCATATTCCTTGAATAGTAAAAAATATTGCCATGCCACAAACAAAATATAATATATTACATATATTTTATCCATACTAGGTACCTTCTAATACATGTATAATATTATTTAGTATATTTTGGTTTAATTTATTCTTAAATGACGTTTTAATTTAAATATTTAAAATATAAATATCTCTTATTTTTAGGTATTTCCATAATAAGATAATCTCCATAACAGTAGCTCGGATTAGTGACAGCAAAAGATAAGGATCTTTCATTTCAATTTATTATTATAATATTAGTATTATTACTATTGTCTGAATTAATATTTTTTCCCCAGGACTCAACCTCCGCCATGTCACACCCTCACAGCTGATGAATATCGTCAGAGGGGTGAGTTATTAGTAGTAACTAATTTATATTAAGTAATTAAAAGTAACTAATATATAATAACATGTAATAATAATCAATTTGTAAGTTAGTTTTGAGCGATAATTACTATGAAACCATTTTTCATCTTAAAAATATTTGATTTTTTTATTTCTCATACGGTTTTTTTTCAAACAATTTTCCAATTGTTTGATTATCTGCAATTGCATCTTAATTTAATTGGAAAACTTGTACCATTGATAAATTGTAGCACCATTTTATTAGAAGATAATATTAATGAAGAAATTTTTAAATTCTGAAAATATCAATATACTATGTTTGTGAATTAGTAAGGAATAATATTTATTAATCTTCAAATTATTAACTAGATTTGAATATGGGCAATGGGCATGTTATGAAAATGTACCTTGATTGCATATATTTTCCATTACTTTACCTCATTATTATAAAATTTTACAATTTTCACTCATTTTACTCTTTTTATTTCTTCCAAAATCCATTATTCCTTTCTCATTCTTCTTGGTAAAATTGTATGTGTTATTAAAAACCTCAGTGGCCGAAAGACAGCAGTCCCAATCTATCAAAATGACACCCCTCCCATCCCCACCCTTTGCAATTATAGCCAGGGGTTCAATCAAGCCTTCGGCCATCTGCAGCCACAAGACCAAAGGCAACGAACTCTTCGAATGCTAACGAAAATGTCTTTTTACCTCAGAAAAACTGTGACTGATTCTTTGCGTTCATTTAGTCTCTGAAAATGATCATCACGAATTTGAAATTTTCCATTTTTCATCAATCTAATTCATAGAAAATATAAGACATATAAGACATGAAAAATAAATAGCGAAATTTTTTTTAAATCTTCTCTTCAATATAAAATATGATGGGTTAAAATTGATCAGAATCTCTAAAACACTAATTACTTTACAAGAAATCATTAATTTACCTTCTTTTAATTATAAATCTGGAAATATGCTCCGAGAGAACATTATAGTTGGGCCTTCAAATATTAAGAGAGTACCCAACTTAATCTTCCACGCCTCCAACGTAACTTCTGGGTACAGATCAAGCAGGTTAAATAGATATCTGAGAATTCGTTACCAAACTCACATCTCAATTTATATAATCAGGCAACTGTTAATTATTTTGGTCCTTGCAGTTGTTTTTCTTCCACTCGAGAGGAGTGCCGAAAAACAGAAACACGATCATTTTATTTATCTTGTCCCATTATCCACTCACTTCATTTATTTGGCAATTGCTTCAATATCAAACGAGATGTTAGCTTGAAGCGATTTAACGATACAGCTCTGAAAGACAGGCCATTATTTTTATTTAAAAAGAAAGTTATGGTGGGTCCATCGAAGATTTAAAGGAGATTTACTGTATAAGAAAAGGAGAAAATAATAAGAATATATTATAATAATAAAAGTCCTATTAAGTTTTGTAATTCATGCGCAGTTATATAAACTATTTTCATTATTGTGAATATTTGAATCCAATGATTAACTTGAATTCCTCACCACTTACTTGAATAAAAAAATCTACATTTGAAATGTTGAAACTTGTCTCCATTATTATAAGATTTTCAATCCGACGGATTTTTAAACTTAGAAAGAAAAATATTCAATCATCACAACTTTAGGTTCACTTTCACTCAATTACAGGATATGAAATGGTAGAGTACATCGCTGACTACCTCGAAAACATCCGAGAACGCAGGGTTTTCCCGGAGGTCAAACCGGGTTATTTACGGGACCTCGTCCCTACCGAAGCTCCTGAGCATTCGGAGCCGTGGGACAACATAGTAAAGGATGTGGATAGAGTTATCATGCCAGGGGTGAGGCTATGGAATATTTTCAATAAAAAAATTTAATCTTACAATTTTTAAGATGCCGAAAATACTGCACAACAGAATTTTTTTTTAAATGCAAAAAAAAAAAATATTTCCAAACTAATAGTTACATAGACTTCACTTTAAAATCAATATCACATTAATGGTTGTATCCCCTCCAGGTTACTCACTGGCAGTCCCCCCACATGCATGCCTACTTCCCAGCACTCACAAGCTACCCCTCTATGTTGGGGGACATGCTGGCAGACGCTATCAACTGTCTCGGATTTACGTGGGTGAGTAAACATTCAACATATAATGGATCCATTTACTTAATACACGTAGTTATGTACCTAAATATATCATGCCACGCGATACTGTCATAAAAAATTAAATGGACAGACCAACCTTAATATTGAGTAACCTATTTTACCTACCTTATTCATATAGGCCAAAACTGCTTTTTTTCGAATAGTGTGCAGCATTTGTCACATATGCTACGAGTAATGATAAAAGTTAGACGTAAACTAATGGCTTATCATTTTACCACCCCCCCCCCCTCCTCTCATGCCAGGCCTCATCTCCCGCCTGCACAGAGTTGGAGATGGTTGTGATGGATTGGGTGGCTAAAATGCTCTCCCTACCGGAGGAGTTCCTCCATACCTCCAAAGGGGATGGAGGAGGAGTCATACAGGTAATTTGAAGAGACAGTCTAAACATAAGAAATATAAGAATCCGACTCAGGTTATAGAGCTGAAATTTCTCTCAACTAAGGAATAGATATGTTAATTAAAAAAAAAAAGAGTCTCGTGTCATTATGACAACTTTCATATTATTCGGTTGAGGTTTTTTTTTTATCTAATGAATATAAAAGAAAATCTTTCACTTTTACTAAAATAGTTACTCAAATTAATCGAAGTTATAGGAATACTTTTTAATTCTATGGTTAAATTTTAAAAAAATTCTCAACAGACCACAGCCTCAGAAGCAACTTTCGTGTCCCTTCTTGCAGCCCGTACAGAGGCCATTCAGAAGTACCAGCAGGATTATCCGGAAACAGAAGATGCTGAGATTAACGCCCGTTTGGTGGCCTACTGCTCTGACCAGGTATTATTAGTTTTACAAATAGATATATTTTTGAAAACAAAATACTAGAACCTGTGGGTAGGATCTTCAATTAATTAATTTTGAAACTTTAATTTTTATGGATTGTAGATGAATCCAAATGCCGTAGATACAACTTAATTAATAATGGAAGTTGTTTCCTCATTATACAATTGTCACCCCATCCCCAGGCGCACTCTTCGGTTGAGAAGGCTGGACTCATTGGCCTGGTGAAGATGCGCTACATCGAGAGTGACGAAAATCTCAGCATGCGGGGGGACAAGGTGGTGGAGGCCATCAACAATGACCGGGAGAAGGGACTCATACCTTTCTTTGTGAGTGATGTACCATGTACCCACATCTGAACAACTTTCTGTTATTCGTAATTGAATAGTTTTTATTTATCCAAATTATACTTGACTATATGTTACCTATATCGTATTTCAGGAACTGTAGATTGTGAAATAAATCAAAATATTTTAGTTGAAATTCTAATCTGCTTTGATAGAAACTTTACTGTGACCATCTTATGACTAAACGCCGCCTAATCTTTCTAACTGGCCACCTATAATTTTAAATGTTTATATAGTCATCAAATTGTCCAAAATTTCCCATGATTTATCTATGGTTTATTAATCTATAAATCCGAAAGGATATTTTGACGAGAAAAGTACATCAGTGGGTGAAGAAATGTATCAAATACTGTAGGGATCAATGACCTTTCGATACTTAATGATTGCCATCTTATTTTGCTTCATTCAGTTCTTTCGTATGAAATAGTTGTTTATTTGCTATTTATAATTCAGTTATCAAGTTCGGAATTAATGCCTCATATTGTTATAACTCTTAATTATTTGATTATCAGTAATGTCGAATGACCTATAATGGCGATACAATCGCCTCTTTTTTTCCTTTTAGTCTCCCGCTGAGACATTCTTTTCTTCTTTTATTTGTTAAGAAGAATTACATTAACTCAAATAAAAGAAAGTAGTTAGGTCTCTTTTCATTTTCGATGATTCTATACCATAATTTAATGATTGGCTAGATTGTTTTAAAATAATCCGAACTACTTATCATTGCAGTTGTGTGGGACCTTGGGAACCACTGGTGCTTGCTCTTTCGACAACCTTCAAGAACTTGGACCGATATGTATGTACCTACCTATCAATTGAGTCTCAAGTGTTTTAATTATGTATTATGCTATATTTAGAATTTAGAATTCTAAGAATTCTAAAATTTAAAATCAGTGGATGCTTTGACTTTAACAATCAATAGAAGAAATGTGAACTACGCGATGAAAATTTACCGATCATATCCCATATTCTAACCCACAGTTGTCACTTTATTTGACATACTTCTATACCATTTAATTCTAATTTTAGGTTTATTTAAAACTAAATCATAGCATTTCGTTTTTTTTTCTGAATTTTTTTTTAAATAAACTTTTAGGTACATAATTTTTTCTAAACCAATCAATTGATACTAAGCTCTTTCTGAATTGTTTGTCTCCATTTCATGTATTTGCTGATGCAATAAATGATAGATTTTTAGACTTAAATTACCTGTTGGAGAGAAAAGATACAAGATGATTACAAATAACATATAAAAACTTGTACTTCAGAATCAGCATCTTTAAAATCATAAAAGAAAAACTTTTTAAATGAAAAAAATGATACGTTTTCAGGTGAACGAGAGGACATTTGGCTCCACGTGGACGCTGCGTACGCAGGCGCCGCCTTCATTTGCCCTGAGTTTCGTAACTTCATGAAAGGAGTTGAATATGCAAAATCTTTCGCTTTCAATGCATCCAAGTGGCTTCTGGTTCACTTCGACTGCACTTGCATGTGGTGAGCTGATTAGATAATGATGCATTTTTTTCATCGATTGATCTAAACGGGTATTAGTAAAGTGAAAGATGCACGAGAACCATCGATTAGGATTAGATAATATTCCCTACTTCATCTTCACTCTCCCCCCCCCCCCCCCCACTCAAATTTTCTGCCATAGCATGCACTAGTAGAATAAAAATTAATATAACCTTTTAAGCTAATTGCACATCCTAATTTAATCATGTATACATATTAATAATTTTCAATTTGAATTCAGGGTGAAAAACAGCAAATCATTGCATCAAACATTCAATGTTGATCCAATTTATCTGCAACATGAAAACACTGGATTGGCTATTGATTACATGGTGAGATTATTCAATATTCCCCAAAAAACGTGTGAAATCATATTATACGAGTTAATATCTAATTTGAATGAACTTAATTGAGTGTTTTAATTGAATTAATCCTCCATTCACAAACTCTCAGCACTGGCAAGTTGGATTGAGCAAGAGGTTCCGGTCTCTCAAATTCTGGTTCGTGCTTCGGAACTACGGCGTCTCAGGGCTTCAAAAACACATTCGTGAGGTAAATCTCTAACAAATAAAGTTCGAATCTCATGACATTTGAATTGGTGATGATCAAACATTATTCCTCGTTTAGGGTGTTCGAATGGCAGCCAAATTCGAAGCATTCGTCCGCTCCGATCCAAGATTTGAAATCCCTCATGCTAGACACCTTGGAATGGTTGTTTTCCGTTTAGTGGGTGAAAACGAACTCACGGAAAAACTGCTGAAGAAAGTGAACTCTTCGGGAAAACTTCACTGCGTTCCTGCAAGCTTGAAAGGGACTTATGTAATTAGGTAATGAAGTTAAAGTTTGTGTATTGAATAACCTAAATTTATACTGAACTAACAGCTGCTTATAACTCACAGATGTGTGAGATATGAATTTTTTAATTAAAGTACCCTATAATATTGCAGGTTCACTGTAACCTCTCCACATACAACAGTTGAAGATCTCTCACAAGATTGGGCATTCATTCGGCAAATAGCTTCAGAAGTTCTGAACAATTCGCAAGTTGTGGAGCACAAAGCCAGAGTGCCTCTCAAAGGTCTAGAAATTATTTAGATTTCACATAAATAAATAACTAATTCGCACTGAATTTTAAAATTTACAAAATTGTGTTATTTTATTGTAATATATTCCTTAATGTTCCATTAAATCTTTTATTTCAATAGACACAAAAAGGAATGCCAACTTTGGAACATCCCTCCTCCTGGCCAATTCTCCCATGTCTCCAAAGATCGTCAATGGTTCTTTTGCTGCCATTTTCGATAACAATGAAGTGATAAGCGAATTTGCCAAGAAACTTCAGCAGCTGAAGATTGACGTCAAGGGGTCTCCTGGTCGAGGTAATACATATTGACAATCTCTGATTTTTTGTTTCTCAATAGCTTGATGTAGTTCGAACCATCATTATTTTGTATCCATCTTTAGTAGTGTTATACTTATAGTATATTAAATCTTTTATTAATTTTGCAATAGAAAATCCTTCATTCTTTAGTTTCCCAATTCTTAAATTTTTTAACCTTATTATTTGGCTAGTTGATTTGTCTTATTTTTTTCTCCTTTCCAATTTTGTTTTGTAGAAGAACTCTTCAGATCCCTGGTGATGCTTTATTTTATGCTTAAGGATACCGACAAAAAAGGCAGAAGTAAGTCTTTACTATTGTCTACCGTATACATATATTTCATCACTAATGTATGTCATAGTGTAAATCGTTGAATATAAATTTATTAAAGTTCAAATTAATATCATATAGCTATGCGACGTCGAATCCGTGGTATGTTGATGTCTGGAAAGCACTACTCTTTGGATTCAAGGATGGATCTTGTCCAGAGTGTCTTCCCTTCCAATGACAGTACGAAAGAAAACCAGCCCTTGGCTACAATGCGAGAACTCAGCATTGAACAATCCAGTGGTCTTCTCGATGAGGCAGATGATAAAGACGTGCTCGACTCAGGTTTGAACCGCTATAATCAAAAATAATGTTTGACAGTTTCATTTTCTCTCTGGGATAGAATATGCATTTTACAAACTGCAATTTTATTTTCTACTTGCAAGATGCTAAAAATTAATAATAGAACATTGTGGATAACATACTGATTCGCATGAAAACATTGTATGTCACAATATTAAAGTACATAATAGTATTAAGCTATACAAGTTAACATAGTTCTGATGATTGATTTTCTCGTCAGCTATCATTCATATTAGTATAAAACTATTGTCCTACCTGTATCATTAAATACTATTATTTTCTACAGCCGTTCAGACTGAAACTTTCATGGTTCTAAACGGACAACAGCAGAACGGTCGGTCTCGATCCAAAAGTGTTGACGCGGCTAACTCCAACTCACGAGTAGCTCTGATGATATCCAAGATGGACCTGGGTGGCGGTAATCGAGGGATAGACGCAGGAGAGATGAATGGAAAGCGTAAAGGTCTCATTGTTCAGAGTCTTGAGAGGAATAACTCAGTTCATGGAGGACAAGAATCGCTTTGTTGCAGTAACTGTGGCTCAGCATTGGTTGCCAATCGATAAAAAATGAACTCATAGATGTAAAACGCAGTATTTAACTATCTAACTAATTTATTCTACTAGTAGATCTCGTGTAAGAATATCTATATCCCTATCTCAATGGACGTTAGCTTTATTAATATTTTAATTTAATTTAATTTCTCATATCCAAATAAATGTGTAAAATATCTGTTTAAGTATCGATGGATGTAGCTAAATCATTTCCTAATTGATTTGAATAGAAAAATAACAACAAAGTTATTGTTTCACGGTACATCAAATCAAAGGAGAAAATTCCAACACTATTTATAGCTCTAAGAAGAATTGTAAAAGCAACAAAATCCGTAAGTTGCTTCCATAGATGTAGGTAATTTTAATCGTTCAATATATCTGTATAAATATAATTCAATTGCATGATGATGATCTATTAATATTTGAACTATACAATAGAGGGGTAGTTTAGACTAAATGTAAATGTATTCATGATATTAACGGGAATTTAACTTTTAAAAAATCTGATGGCTGAAAGCCGTAACTAGATTAGCTATTCTAAACTTATATTTTTAAATTGAATTATCTAGAGTAGAACCTACTTCATGATTGATTTTTTATCAGAAAGTCGTTTTCAATGTTTGTTTTCAATTGAAGGAACGCGTAGTATATGTTTGTAAACAAGTTGAATAAAAATTTTAAATAATCATTGAAGTTAGTATAATTTTCCCTGAAAGAATCGTATCAAACCGTATACAGGCATCCCCCGCTTTAGTTACCAAATCACGACTCAGTTTAGTTACCAAACGGTAACTAAAGCGAATAAAAGTAACACGAAATTTATAATTGTCACTCCCCGATTATATATCTCATTTTCTATTAGTTATAGAGAGAAAATTTGTTTTAGAGTTATTAGAGTACTATTGTGATGAACGTATTACATTAGTTCTTACCCATAAGTCATTTGGCTCTGAGTAAGCTAACTCAGTCAGCCGCAGATCATCTTACGATTAACATCTAATATATTTACTCTCAGCTTACCTTGTTTTAACTATACACTGTTTAGTGTAGGGTGCTTGAAGTACAGTTGTGTATAAGTATATACTTGTGTTGCTATTAACCTTACCTATTAATACGAAGTAAAGAGATCTATAAGAAAGATAAGATCCATAGTTAATAGTATAGTGATCAAGAGCTAATGGGTGTTATCCCCTAATACTAATACAAGTTTAGAGTAACCAGAATTAGACAAGGCGTAATTTACGTTTAAGTACTAAGTAATCAGTACTATAGTAAATACCCACCAATTACATATATAAGCATAAGACTATCACACTACATATATAAGCATATTAATAATAATATACAGTCTTTCATTGTTTGTGACTGTGATGAAAAAGTTTAAAGTCGTGCATTTATTAAATGTTTTAAAATCCATCCATAGCTTCACTCAGTATAGGTGAGTGATTATTACTGATTAATAGATACTTAGACTTCTATAATTATTGTGCTACATTTAACATAAAACAATTTTATGCTCTATGAAATGCTTTTGGTAGTGGGGTACTAAGTTTCAAGTTATTGGTTGATTCTACAATTTCGGACTTGTCAGAAAAGAAAATTTTATAATTATTATATAAAGATTTTCACGTGTTCGAAAATATGGAACCGTGCAATAACACGGAACTTACCCTAAAATGGGACATGTTGAATTTCTGAACAAACAGCTTCTAATAACTTTATCTGGATTATAATTTTGATGTTTTTTTTAGTTCCCGTGAAATAATCACAAAAAATTGTCTCCGTTTTCTATGTCTATGAACGGTTCTTATTTCCAAACATGACTCGAAATAAGTACCACTTTTACTAAAGTGAGTTGTACTTAAAGCGAGGGTTGATTGTATAGGTTATCGATTTACGAAAAATATCCATCTGGTTCGAAAATAGCTCTTTTGGTGAATTTATTAGACATATTAAGATGGTGACCGAAATTCAGGTTATTGTCAAATATAAGACAAATATACCTAATTGACACATCCAATATCAGTTCTATCAAATTTTATTCTATGTAGAGAGAAATTGTTTCTGTACGAAAATACCATATGCTTGTTTTATCAATTAATGTTCAATTTCAATTTATTGGCATTTAGCCATTTTGACACAAAACTAAGACGATCATTTATTTGAACATGAACAAAATTCACACCTTCCCTTGGGAATTTAAATGATATGGATGTGTCGTTCTCCAATATAAAATAATCAAGATTGGCATTACAATTAGGAAAATCATTGTAATAAACAAGAAACAATAAAGAACCTAGTATACTCCCTTGAGGAACCCACACGTAATATTATCATAGCTGAAATTTATATCATCTATGGAAACGTACTGCTTACGTTCACCCAGGTACGAACGGAACCATTCATGGGGGATGCCTTATGAATCATATATGATACCATAGAAATACAGTTTATCTTATAATATTTCGTGGGATATACATTCAAATGCTTTTTTTAAGTCAAGAAACATTGTAAAGAATAAATTACCTCTGTTCAGTGAGTCATAGATTTCAATTATGTAAAGGTGGACTTCCAATGCGGCGCCTGAAGCGGCTAGAGCCGCCGCATTGGAAGTCGACATTAACAATTTAAGAACAGCCTGAGATGTACTCTTACCCTGACGGAAACCATACCTACTGGTGTTTTAAAAGGATATTACGACTCTCCAAGTAGCATAGGAGTTGCGGATGAACAGCTCTATCATAAATTGTAGAAAAATTAGTAAGAATCGAGATGGGCCTGTATATACGCGACTCTACCAGTCTTTAGGAACTTTGGAAATTGTCCAATCACAAATAAAATATTGATTAAAGACGCAAGTGTAGGAGACAAAAGATCGCTGAGCGCCCTCTGTACAAAAATAGGGATCTCATTCAAATGACAAGATTTATTCTTCAAACTATTGATATAATTTTATAGACCGACTTGGAAGACACCGGGCTAAGATAAAATATATGCAAAAATTTTCCAGTCATGTACTGTCTAAAATTTACAGATGTTTCACCTACCGAGCTATCCTTTCGTGAACCAATGTAAGAAAAATATTAATTTCAAAAATAGCTACCAAGTAGGATAAGTAGCAATATACAATTACCTATTCATTTTTCCTATGTGTTGCTAGTGTTCAAAAATTAATAATCTATATTTCATAACCTATGATTTTATAGTTGTTTTATTCCTAATGTGACATATAGTATTATATTAGATACATTTTATTTTTGTTCAATTTTACGATTTCATTCTTTAGGGCGTATCTTCAATCTCTTGGCAACTGGCAACACTGCACCGACATGTGTTATTGTTTGTAAACATTGTCAAACTGTAATTGTAACTCTTGAAGCTACGGTGCAACTCTGTGGTAGATATTTTTTGAGTATTCATCCACCACTGATAGCTTAAATAAAAATGGGACCCAAATTCGATCCAACTGAAATTAAGGAAGGTGCGTATTGTTATTCACTCAAGGATAACTCGTGTTTCAGAATGTGACCCTTGTTACTGGTTACATACCTACCCAAGTTAGTGTCTTTTAATAGTTAGAAAGGCAGATACTAGTATGAGTAGTTATTGACTCGCATGCTTCACTGTAACTATTGACTTTTTCATAACTAGGTACCTACCTACTTCTGGTTAAATCCTCATAGGTAGGTATTTCCATATATAGCTGCCAAAAATTTAAGGGGACATTTATAAAGAATAATTTTTCTAGGTACCTATACCTACCTAATTATTAAATTATAAACCAATCAATCATGTCATAGAGTGCCTAAGTCCTAACTACCTCCTACTCATCCCATGACTTTTGTTAGTGGATAAACAATTACCTAATAAGTTTTCCCAACTTTTTTACCCTTATTGGCCAGTGGCAGTCTGCAAAGCATGCTCAATCAGTCTCCAGATATTTAATTTTTGAGGCAATTTGTCTGAGTAATTGTCTCAAAAGATTTTCAAATTTCTCTCCAAAATGGCCAATAATCTCAAAATTCTCTCCACTAATTACATGTAAACATAGGAATTAATTAGAATATTGTCGCCGGATAATTCAGGAGACTAATTTCAAGACCTCAATAGTTGCAGGTTAAACTTCACGACTTCATTCATCTTATGCAGACTGGCATATTATGATATTGGGGTGGGCCAGATTGTATTTGGTGGTAAATTCCAAGGATATATCAGGAGATAGGCTATTTATTTTCTCTTATAAAAAAATTCCTGCAATGTCTGAGGATATTTAGCTATTTTTTTTTTTTTTTTTTAAAGGCCCCCTGCCAGAAGAAGCAAACCTTCTTTAAATAATTAAAAAAAAAGCTATTATCTTTATTAAGACAATAGCTATTAATTCCTATATTACGGATTATTACCATTAATTTTGGGAGGGGAAACTGGAAAATGTTGGAGGACTAGACAAATTTATGAAAAATGTTGGCAGCTATTTCTCGGATTTTTGAAAAAGTCAGAGGAGTTCAGTTCACCAAATACAAATTGGGGGGTGGGCATATTTCAAAGTGTGGCAGGAAAGTCACCAATTTAGGAGAAAATAGATTATTAATGATCCATGTCTCAGAAGCTGGGAAATTTTCATGCATTGTACTCCTGACTATTCCATAAACCTGTGAAATATCCTAACTTTTGACATTTTTCCGTATTTTGGGCCAACCTCCCAACGTTTTACAATTTTCATTCTCAAAATTAATGGTAATATAGAGATAGACCTAAGCCATGTTTTAGAGTGTGGCAAGAAAGTCACCAGTTTAGTGAGAAAAGGGATTCAGGTTGCCACATTAAAGATACTTTAAAGGAGAAATTTGGCTTCCTAGTGAAGATTTTCCAATTGGAAACATCCTCATGCTTCATGTATGATGCATGTGTGTCTCTTGAGACTATATTAGATAATTAGAAGTGATTTACTTGTTATTTACAGGTTTTCCAACTCATTTAACCCCTCAAAAGTCACCAATATACTGGTGACTTTATCCATACTTTAAAACATGGGACCTAAGTTACTAAAAGTCCTCTGACATTGTCAGCCAGTCTGTATTTCATGGTAAATTCCACAGACATGCCATGTTTTAAAGTATGAACAAAGTCGCCAGTATATTGGCGACTATTGAGTGGTCAAATAATTTGGAAAACCTGTAAATAAAAAGTAAATCACTCCTAAAATAGTCTATAGAGTTGAAGAGACACACATGTATCAGGCATGAAGTATAAGGATGTTTCAAAGTGTAAAATCTTCACTAGGAAGCCAAATTTCTCCTTTAAAGCATCTTAAATGTGGTGACCTGGAACCATTTTCTCACTAAACTGGTTACTTTCCTGCCACACATTAAAACATGGAACTCCATGGACTTTGCCAGATTATTGTTTTCAATGAGGGAAAAATTTCACTTATATGTTCGTGGAATTTACCGTGAAATACAGACTGAGCTAGGCCCATGTTGCCACATTCAAGTGTAAGATATTGTAAAGAAAAAAAGTTGACTTCCAAATGAAGATTTTACATATAAAAAAATCCTTATCGCTTATGCTTAATGTCTGATGCATGCGACTTATTTTACGAATGATTTACTTTTATTTTAACTCTTTAAACATGATTTTAAACTTATTCCACCCCTCTGAAGTTGCCAGTATCTAAAAGCTGAGTGACCCACCATAGTACATTCTATCAAATAGGTTAACATAATGGCTGTTATGTAGTTTGTTGTACTCGTGTACTGCACACTTCATGCCTCATTGTCCCAAGGCTGCCCTTAGGTAGGCCTTCATTTTGTTATAATGTAGGTATTAGGTTTTGTTTAGTTTGCTGCTCTTTTTCTTCGGCTTCCCTTTGTATCTCTCCTTAAATTCTTCTATTTCCTCTTCCTCCTGCCTTGCTATATCCATGGATAAGCAGGCTGACTGTGTAGGTCTCTTATCCATGGGTGTCTATTCTCGCCATCCATGCGCTGGGTCGACAGTCTCGACACGGTTACCTGTGGTAGCCGAGTAGTCGACCTAGTGCATGGAGCGTACTTTCACTGTCCCCTCTTCTACGAGGCCTTCTTCTCTTCATGTCTCTTTGGATCACCTCGTAGTGGATAGGGACAACTTTTAAACCTTGAATATAATAATAATAAAAAATAATAACTGCACACTTCATGCTTTATTAATGATCTGGTAGGGGAGTTGGGGAGAGACACATACTCTTTCTGACGATTGGCTGTGCAATAATGACTCATGTTTCAGAGCCAAAATTTCTTGAAATATTCTGAGCCAGGACCCTAGCCAAATTTGGCTCATCTTTAAAGATTTCAAGCCTGAATTAATTCATAATTTTAAGCCAATTATTTATACCTAACTGAAATTTGACCCTTTGAAATGTAAGCAAATTAATTGGCTCTAAGCCTCTAACTGACATACTCTTTCACATGGATAATGAGTTGACGGGTCTGTATAATCAATAATGCGTCTCCTAACTCTGATGTTTCAATAGATTGAGTTATAGTCAGCACTGCGAGATTCAGAATCTCTAAAATAATCCAGTCTGTATTTGGTGCACCAAAACTTGAGACTTGTTAAAAAACTAAATATAAATCTACCGACATATTCGACTGAACCACCAACATTTTTCCCATTTAAACACTGAAAATTGATGGTAACATAAGATTTAAATTAATCTAAGATTTCCCTTGGGAGCCAGATTGCAGAAAACCAAAATTTCCTTAAGATTGAGTTAATTTTTCTGAGACATAATTTAGACATATGTTGTTTGATTTGTAAATTATATTTAGATCAAACTTTATTTAATTAACGGATTCTGTAGAATGGGGGTATTTTGAAATTATATAGACTAGGTAGGTAGCTATTGCCTATTGATTTAATACTCTTTAATTTGTTTCATAGACTAGGTAGGTAGCTATTGCCTATTGATTAAATACTCTTTAATTTGTTTCATAGAAATATGCTGAGCAGAATAACTAAACCAATTTCCTCCTTCAGTATGCCTGAGATGTGTTGGAGGCGAAGTTGCTGCCACCTCTTCTCTTGCTCCCAAGATCGGTCCCCTCGGTCTGTCTCCTAAGAAAGTGGGAGATGACATCATGAAGGCCACTCAGGACTGGAAAGGTCTGAAGGTCACTGTCAAGCTCATCATTCAGAACAGACAGGCCAGGGTTGAGGTCATCCCCTCTGCTTCTTCTCTCATCATCAGAGCTCTGAAAGAGCCTCCTCGTGACAGGAAGAAGGTAGGGGCTCAAAAATTTAATAAATCATTCACCAATTAATTCTAGTGAATACAGTTACATTAAAATTATTTTAAATTAAATTCACTTCACACCTATTATTAAAGTTTTTCAAAAGTTAAGCACTGTTTTCTTTAATATAAAGTTATAAACTACTGTCTTGTAAAATCATAAATACAGTAATAGTACTGCTCACTAATTCGACGTTTTCAAGTTTACTTCTCTCCTTTTTCAATAAACTTGTTTGTTTGTTGTTTCCGTTGCTAACACAATCAATATCGCTTCACAGGTAAAGAACATCAAGCACAACGGTAACCTCACTCTTGAGCAAATCTTTGACATTGCCAGAACAATGAGACCTCGCTCTCAGGCCGTTGAATTTGCAGGCACCTGCAGAGAAATCTTGGGAACTGCTCAGGTAAGCTTTTTTGCATTGGAACCTTGATAGATTTAGTAAATTTCATGCAACTTTCAATCCTGTTCATTTGTTGTCAATACTATATTTATGAGTCATTTGAACATAGTTTTTTAATTGCTTTATCTTTTTTGCAGAGTGTTGGCTGCACCGTTGAGGGACAGAACCCCCATGAACTGATCAAGGGCATCCTTGATGGATCCGTTGAGGTTCCAGATGATGCTTAAGTCTCAAACCCTGACTTAAAGTTTCAGAGAAAATTGGCAGTGTTAAGGTTCATTCATACATTCTATGTCAATCCATTCCTACAAAGATGGACCAAATACTATTCCCCGTCATTCATTCTTGACTGACATTCCAATAAATATTTCGGAGGTCATACCTGTT
The DNA here is from genome assembly GCA_947561585.1 of Caprella mutica. Taxonomy (NCBI): domain Eukaryota; kingdom Metazoa; phylum Arthropoda; class Malacostraca; order Amphipoda; family Caprellidae; genus Caprella; species Caprella mutica. Next base: position 68,380 of record CANNZV010003007.1, read on the forward strand.
TGGGTCTTGACTCTGTCGATTGAATCTGATTTGTTCTTTGATTCTCCTCTGCTCTAATTCGAATGATATTAATCAAACTCTTCAAAGTTCACTGCTTGCAAATTACAAACTGTTCACCTAGATTGAATATTCTCTAGCAAGGAAGTTATTGGAGGTGACTAGGGTGATTCCACTCAGATTCTTATCTTATGAGTAGGTTTGTGACTTTTCATATAGGTTATTTAATGTAAAAAGCAAATAATGGCTCCAGAACTTGCGCCTTCCGGAGCAAGATCCAGCACATACCTTTTTTACAGTAAATAGCTAACCCCAAAAAATAATAGACAAAAAGATTTGAATTATCCAATTAAAGACTTAGTGGTGCTTCTTATAGCTGGAGCCATTTATAACAAGATTGTGTTTTATTTCAGTCTTATCTAAATTAATGAATTGAATTCAAAATTTAACTACAGAGAACTTAATATTACCTTAATTACATTTTCTGTAACTAACTTGGATCATATAATATGCACACTTATATATAGAATAATTCCTTGGAACATATTTAAATTAGGGCTGTGACAATATGCTTTTTATGCTCTAAAATATGCATCTAAATATCTTTTTTTTTTGTATTTAATCAATATCAACAGGGGAAATGAATATTGTCTAACTTTAGTTTTTTATTTATATACTGTGTTTTTTGGTTTTCATATGTTGCAAGATTGACTATCTCGTCTCATCAGGAAGCTAAAGAAAAGAACAGCTGTATAATTATTGTCAAGAGTAAAGTATACTAGTTGTGTTATGAAAAGGGATTCGGTATATGAACTAACTAGAGAGATCACTAGAGAAAAATGTTAATATTTGTGAATAGAGTATGCGAAATGCTAACTAATGATGCAATGTGATCTCTCCGATTAATTTATGAGAGCGATCTACTATTTTTATAGTCTGATATAATCTACATAATTTGTCGATTAGCAATGTTGAATTAAAAGGAAGATTTTAAATTATTTTAGAATAAAAGAATCTAGACATAATAGTCGTTTGTATACTATTCTTGCCTTAAAGCTACAAAATTTGCATATATCTCCATCAACCTCTTCCAAATCTGTAATGTCAGAGATCAATCTTACTCGAAGTTGGACTTTCTCAATTTTAAGAATTGGGGTAATGTGGTTTGCGAGATGCGAATGACAACTCTTCACACCATTAACTAGAAGTGACTTTGTATGTTACAATAATGTACTAATACAAGAATTCTTTCAGAAATACACATCTGATTATTCATACATTTGTAATTGAAAAATTCCTATAACTTCTATTTATCAACCACCTTTCTGTGGATAAAAGCATATTCTTTTCGGAAAAAGAATATGCTTTATTTTCTGAGCATATTCTTTTTGGGAAATGAATATGCTTTATTTTATGAGAAAATATATATATATATATTTTTATGCTTAAAGCTCCAGGCTCCGAGAAAAAATGAGTTTATAACATAATATTATAGAACTAAGGTCTACGATCATTATTCAGTAAACTGCATATCATTCGGTTCAGTAAATATTTTATTATATTTTTTTAAAGTATTTTTATACTCTGTGAGCAACAATTGAGCGAATCACTAATCTGATGCTCAAGAGAAAGATTGTGCACTCTGTTTTGATTACAATTTCATAAACAAACCATGCGTTTTCGGCATTTACTTAAATTATTTTAGATATTAATTGTTTCCTAAAGTTCATTCAATTTTATACCTTCACACGAATATTAAATGGATTTATTAAACCTAATAACACGAATATTAAATGGATTTATTAAACCTAAAAACACGAATATTAAATGGATTTATTAAACCTAATACCTAGTTGACAATCAAAACAAATTGTATACATTCTTTTTCTTCAGGCTGAAAATTTCTTAAATTAGTATAAGTCGGAAGTAAAAAACGGTTTTGTAGAGTTTTGATTATAAAAAGCATATAAAATTAAAAATATCCTACCAAATTCGATGCGGTTTGCAGCAAAATGATAAGAAACATTAGCCTCGTTGAATAAAGCAATATAAGTATTTGCTTGGAGGGGACCTTTAAAGGTCCTCTCCAGGCTCCGGGTAAAAATGAGTTTATAACATAATATTATAGAACTAAGGTCTACGATAATTAATCCGTAAACTGCATACAATTCGGTTCAGTATATATTTTATTATTTGCTTTTAAAGTTTTTTAATACTATGTGAGCAACAATTGAGGGAATTACTAATTTGACGCTGAGAAAGAAGATTGTACACTCTTTGTTTTGATTGTAAATTTAGATTTTTAAACAGATCATGCATTTTTGGCCTTCTTTTAAGATATTGATTATTTCCTAAAGTATATAAACGTTTCTATGATAAGTTTATCCGATTTAATACCTTTACACGAATATTAAATAGATTTATTAAGCCTAATACCTAGTTGACAATCAAAACAAATGGTGTACATTCTTCTTCTTCAGACTGAAAATTTCTTAAATTAGTGAGTCGGAAGTAAAATAGGTTTTGTAGAGTTTTGACTATAAAAATCTTTAAAAGCATATAAAATTAAAAGTATGCTACCAAATTCGATGCGGTTTGCAGCAAAATGATAAGAAACATCAGCCTCGTTGAATAAGGTAATAAAAATATTTGCTTGGAGGGAACCTTTAAAGCATATTGTCCCAGCCCTATTCATAATTCTATCATAACAAATAGTAATAATTAGGGATGTGAGATCATATGACATTGTGCATATATGCAGTTCTCTGCATATATTTCAAGAGCATATATGTTAACCGAGAAATGTTCACTTTTTGGTCAATTTATATTGTCTAACCTATACCAGTTTCATCTAGGACTCCTGCACAGAAAACTATTCTAACTGTGGACCCAAGTATAAATAATCAAACTAATTATTCAAATTTAAAAAGTTTGTAGGTGGAATATTGAAACTACAAATGAATTAATAAATTTGTGACACTGGTATTTAGTGTCATAAACTATTTTAGAAATTTACTCGAGAAATATGAAATATAATTTATTCAAGTAATTAAACACAAACGGTTAATCAAGTAATTAAACACAAAACTGTTTAAATTTACCATTTAATGACTTAGTGTCGCTGCTTATAGCTGGGGATCCTCTAACTAAAGGGAATCCCTGGTCTAACAAGATGGTTTATGATTTTCGAGTCATGACTAAAGTAATAAGCGGAATGTGATATGAAAGTAGGATAGTTTAGAAGGCTGAATGAAAAATTTGCTCCTATGTGATTTAGAACGGGTGTTTTCCCAGTACAAAACTGCTTTAGCAGATAATAGAAGGAAATTCACTTTTGAAAACCTGAAATACCATTTAATGATAAAGTGCAATTCAACTGTTTGAAATTGAATGTGTATGTTTGAAATTGATTCTAATTGTTTAAATTTAAAACGGCTTTGTTATATTTTGTTTTTAGAAGTTAAACATTTTGTAGTAAAAATAAAAATATAAGACTACACTTTCGTTTTATTTAAGTTCCATTCAAACCACCAAAGTACAATAACATTCAAAATATAACTGATTACTTGGGATGTGACAATATGCAGCATAAAATATGCACAATTTTTGACGTGATATGCAGCATGTTATATGCCTATTTCCTTATATAATTTGCAAAAAGTCAAATGCATGTATGCTGAATCAAAATGCATATAGGAAATCTACATAGTATATGCCAGAAAGTATTCAATATAGTGTGCATGTTAATGTTATATGCCTAAAGTTAATTACGGAATTTAAAATTTACTTATTTTGTATATAGTTATGTTTTGAATGTAATTGTACTTTGGAGGTTTGAATTGAACTTACAAAAAAATATACGATGGTTTTATATTCAATGCGAAATGTTTAACGTTTGAAAATAAAATATAACAAAGTTGTTTCAAATTTAGACTTCTTTCATAGTAAGTCAATTTCAAACAGTTGAATTGTACTTTATCATTAAATGGTACAGTATTTCAGTTTCTCAATAGTGAATCTTCTATTATCTGCTAATGTAGTTTTGTACTTTGAAAACACCCGTTCTACATCACAAGAAACAAGAGGAGCAAATGTTTCCTTCAGCCAAATTCGGTCTTCTAAACTATCCTATATTCATATATCACATTCCGTTCATTACTTTAGTCATGACTCGAAAATCATAAACCATCTTGTTAGACCAGCGGTTCTATTTAAAGGATCCCCAGCTATAAGCAGCGACACTAAGTCTATAATTGATGAATTAAACAGTTTTGTATTTATTTACTTAAATATATTATATACCTACGTCGATTAGTTTTGATATTTTTCGAGTAGTACAATTCTCTAAAATAATTATATTAATTTATTTATCAATTATTACTAGTATTTACTAAATACCAAATGTAATATAAATTTATTAATACATTTGTATATTCAATATTCCACCTACAATTTTTTTAAATTTGAATAATTAGTTTGATAAAATATTCTTGGGTCCACAGTTGAAAGTTAAAATCGTTTTCTATGCAGGGGTCCCAGAAGAAAACGGCATAGATTAGACATTTACATGTTAAGAATTGACCAAGAAGTGCATATTTCTCGATTAGAATATATGCACACGTGCATTTAATATGCTATTCCGTAATTAACTTTGAACTTAGAATGTGCACACTATATTGAATAATTTCTGGCATACGATATGCATTTTGGTTCAGCATATATGCACATTGACTTTTTGCATATTATATGCCTTTTTCCAATATGCATTTTGGTTCAGCATATATGCACATTGACTTTTTGCATATTATATGCATCAAAAGGCATATAATATGCTGCATATCGCGTCAAAAATGATGCATATTTTATGCTGCATATTGTCACATTCCTACTAATAATTAATGTACATTTTGACTCATTTATCGTAATCAGATTCAGTTTTTTAAAATTATTTTTGCATGAAGAGAATGTGAAAGTAATGTCCCGTAGTACACACTATCGAACACTGGTTAAAAACATTTCGATTTTAGTGTGGCCAGACACTAAAATCGAGAATTTGAAGAGGTTCAACATCTTAGAAAAAAAAATGAGGTTCAACACCGATTAATTTCTCGCTTTGGTGACATTGACTGACCACTCCAGTATCCAGACCTGAGTCCTCCAGATTTATTCTTTGGGAATACTTGAAAAAATATATATTGAAATGCCTAATACTGTACAAGATCTAAAAAGACAGATCATTGATGAAATCAGCAGAAGAACAATAGATACATTGAGTACAGTAATGATCAGCACTGTCGAAAGGGCACATTATTTTGTGACCATATAATGGAGGTCATCTAAAGGATATTGTATTTCATACTAAACTTATTATTAAAGGTCAAAATCTCTTCTTCAATTTAAAATTGACCTCATCTCTTTACCATTTACACTTATATACATAGTTATAACGTTTTTTTAAAGGGTCAGTGATTTATGGGCCACCCTGTATAAGAGATGGAAAAAAGCTTGATCTCTTCATACTTTTGAACTTGTTATTTTTGGTTATTATATTATTTTTTAGTATATTAAATAATTTTACTATCCAATTTTTTTTTCAAAATAAAGATATTTCAGTCAAATGTCCTTTTGGCCAAATGTGTTTTGGCCAAATGTCCGTCAACCACTTATACTTAGTCACGACTAATTTTTTTCTTATCACTTACTAACTAGACATTTGTTAAATTGTATTTCTATTATTTTACTTCATAATTGTTATTCATAGGAACTACAGTTTAGCAGTTAACTAGCATTGGTTCAAGCTTCTATAAGTAAAAAGTAAAAGAAGAGTACAATATAAACAAACCTGAATTATATCCATACATTTATATTCTATGTTCAATCGCTATTTTTACTATTCATTATACGAAACACTTATAAATTGACTTAAAACTTCTCGATATTAACATGCAATTACGAGGTATTACGAGCCGCTCGGCCACAAACGAAATATATGTGTCGTTTTGGTGAGTCATATTTTTGCGTCGTCTGCTAGTTACTATACCCTTTATGTTACTCTACCCTGGGTAACAACATGAAGTCAGTATGAATATTGATGAGAAGTACAGAGCTATGTCAAATTTGGAATTCATTTGCTCAATATAAATATGCCAATATATACCTATCTTATATATATGTGAATTAATGGCTATGATTTTTTCCAAGAACTGAGTGTAACTTAATTCACGTAATTATGTACCTATATATATACATATCCAAAGTTATTGAGACAGGTTTCATTGAACAGACGATGATCTTTTCTTTCAACTATTTTCATGATGCTAGATAAATGTTTTTCATGTTCGGTAATAAATTTCAGGATGCAGTTGGACAGCCACTTAATTGGTTTCTCCACAAGGCGGAACTACAACTTTGTGGTATTTCCACCACAAAGTTGTAGGTCCTACGACCCCCAGACACATATTAATGCATCTAGACTCTATAGACGGAAGGGCTCACGCTCCAAACCTGGGTGAAATGAAACATAAATGCACGGTAGAGTTCGCGGGATTCGAAACCTGGACTTTTAAGGTACTGTGCAAGAGCGCTATCGACTACCCTAACTATAGCTAGCTGTTAAAAAAACGCGTCTTTGCGGACTAGACCTGCCCTACCCTCAGAGATGGGTGAAAAGTACATCGAAAGTACTTAAGTACTGAGTACAAGTACTCGTAAATCAATGAACTTGAAGTAGTTGCCCAAGTACTCAAATTAAAAAGTACTTTCGAAGTACAAGTATCAAGTACTTTTTAAGGTACTTAGAAGTACCAAGTACATTTACTATACAATTTTAAAAATAGAAAATAATAACTTATACTGTTAACTCTGATAGTACATCTTCTCCGTGACTCTTTTCTCTTATAGTACATCATCACAGTGACTCTTTTCTCTGACAGTACATCATCAGTGTCTCTTTTCTCTGATAGTACATCATCACAGTGTCTCTTTTCTCTGATAGTACATCTTCACAGTGACTCTTTTCTCTGATAGTACATCATCACAGTGTCTCTTTTCTCTGACAGTACATCATCACAGTGTCTCTTTTCTCTGATAGTACATCATCACAGTGTCTCTTTTCTCTGACAGTACATCATCACAGTGTCTCTTTTCTCTGACAGTACATCATCACAGTGTCTCTTTTCTCTGATAGTACATCTTCACAGTGACTCTTTTCTCTGATAGTACATCATCACAGTGTCTCTTTTCTCTGACAGTACATCATCACAGTGACTCTTTTCTCTGACAGTACATCATCACAGTGTCTCTTTTCTTTGATAGTACATCAACACAGTGACTCTTTCCTCTGACAGTACATCATCACAGTGACTCTTTTCTCTGATAGTACATCATCACAGTGACTCTTTTCTCTGATAGTACATCATCACAATGACTCTTTCCTCTGACAGTACATCATCACAGTGACTCTTTTCTCTGATAGTACATCATCACAGTGACTCTTTTCTCTTATAGTACATCATCACAGTGACTCTTTTCTCTGATAGTACATCAACACAGTGACTCTTTCCTCTGACAGTACATCATCACAGTGACTCTTTTCTCTGATAGTACATCATCACAGTGACTCTTTTCTCTGATAGTACATCATCACAGTGACTCTTTTCTCTGATAGTACATCATCACAGTGACTCTTTTCTCTGATAGTACATCATCACAGTGACTCTTTTCTCTGATAGTACATCAACACAGTGACTCTTTCCTCTGACAGTACATCATCACAGTGACTCTTTTCCTCTGATAGTACATCATCACAGTGACTCTTTTCTCTGATAGTACATCATCACAGTGTCTCTTTTCTTTGATAGTACATCAACACAGTGACTCTTTTCCTCTGACAGTACATCATCACAGTGTCTCCACCATCACAATGACTCTTTTCTCTTATATAGTACATCATCACAGTGACTCTTTTCTCTGATAGTACATCATCATAGTGACTGTTTTCTCTGATAGTACATCATC
>CANNZV010003008.1:0-76381 GCA_947561585.1 Caprella mutica
AAAATGTTTTACTATACTAGACCGACACTTGTTTTCGCTTCTTAAAATTCAAAGTATACTAGGCGGTGAGTACACAGTGTTTCCACTGCGATAGAAACGCTTTGCGAACTATACTGTGCAGAGAAAACGCGGCGATGAAACAGCTAGTATAGTATGGGCCTTAGGCAGTGTACGTTCAATTTTGTGGGGGCTTGAAGCACTACAACCCACCCAATGGGACTAGAGGACATAAACGTTACTGTTATTATTTACTTTGCTATTATTTACGTTATTTGCTATTATTTACGTTATTTGCTATTATTTACGTTATTTGCTATTATTTACGTTATTTGCTATTATTTACGTTATTTGCTATTATTTACGTTATTTGCTATTATTTACGTTATTTGCTATTATTTACGTTATTTGCTATTATTTACGTTATTTGCTATTATTTACGTTATTGCTATTATTTACGTTATTTGCTATTATTTACGTTATTTGCTATTATTTACGTTATTTGCTATTATTTACGTTATTTGCTTATTACGTTATTTGCTATTATTTACGTTATTTGCTATTATTTACGTTATTTGCTATTATTTACGTTATTTGCTATTATTTACGTTATTTGCTATTATTTACGTTATTTGCTATTATTTACGTTATTTGCTATTATTTACGTTATTTGCTATTATTTACGTTATTTGCTATTATTTACGTTATTTGCTATTATTTACGTTATTTGCTATTATTTACGTTATTTGCTATTATTTACGTTATTTGCTATTATTTACGTTATTTGCTATTATTTATGTTATTTGCTATTATTTACGTTATTTGCTATTATTTACGTTATTTGCTATTATTTACGTTATTTGCTATTATTTACGTTATTTGCTATTATTTACGTTATTTGCTATTATTTACGTTATTTGCTATTATTTACGTTATTTGCTATTATTTACGTTATTTGCTATTATTTACGTTATTTGCTATTATTTACGTTATTTGCTATTATTTACGTCATTGGCTAATATTTGTGTGTTTGGCTCTCTTGTAAAATGTGAATTTCCCACCTAAAATAGAACAAAAGCCAATCAATGAGTTTTCACGATACAAATAAAAATAGAGACAGTCTAGGAGACCTGGAAAGATTTCAAACAAAATACTGGAACCCAATTTCCAATTCTTGCAATCTTTTATTTATTATTACAATTCAAAACCGAAAATTTCGGGTTCGTTAAAATATTAAATAGTTTTCTGAAACGGCTTCTCAAAAGAAAATGGGAAAGAAATGTAAACTGTAGATCCGAATTCTGTACGAAATGTTCCAACGAATCTAAAACTGCCTTAGTTTTTGTTATAGAATGTAAACTCACAGATTTTTTTTTTTGTAAATTTTACAAAAAATATTAACAAATAACAATAAAAAAAATTCTCAAAAACTAATGCCAAAATAAAAATTCAAAATTCAAAAAATTCAAAATTTAAAAAATCTGAAATGTAAGACGACATCCTTAACTACTATTGACAAAATTAAAATATCAGCAGTATCTACAATGTTCCGAATGCTTTCAAGCAAAAATAACGAGCTGCTTTTCGAAAGAAATCCTCCGAATCGTGTGCTTTTAACTGACATACTTCTAAAGCTATAAAACATGATAAAATATTAAGAAAATGATAAAACATATAAAATAATTAAAGATAAAATTGTTAAACGATAAATAATGATTTAAAAAAAATGACAACAAATAAATAATGATAGAATATAAAAAACGATAATTGATAAAAAATAATAAAATATCAAATAATAAAAGTTATAAAATGATTAAAGATAAAAAGATAAATTTGATTGTATTTAAATTAATTATAAAGTTATAGATAATTTCAGGTGCTCTGTACAAAGTTTTTCAATAAAGACATGAGTTGCATTGTGTATCTTAACTGTCACTAGAATATGCATAGCCTCAGTTTTACGATCTCATTCAGTCTGTTTTGAAGGGAAACTCAACTGGAGATGTAACCGGAGTTTCGTGATGAAAAACTTGTGTTAGATAAGTTTTTATTGGCAATTCATCTCCTGTAGTTTAAACACTTAATGTGATAAAATATACAGGACTTAAAAAATAGCAATGTAGGTTGCAGAGCAACCTAGAGGATGAAAATTCAAACTAGCATTATTTATAATATTAGATGGTTGTTTTACAAAAAGAATCAAATAATGAAAAATTAAAATTAATATGAAATTTGATTTTAAACTACATTTTAACTCGTTATTTCAATTGGTATCCATGATACATTTAGGTATCATATATACCAATTCACATGATTATTATTTAAAACCATCCGATAATTCTGAGCTTCTCCTAATATTGTTAACTAAAAAATGTTAGTTTGTTTTAAATCTGTAGCAACAGCCAACAAATTTGAGAAAAATGATATCAAAGGCCAATTTTATATACATTCCACTCGTAAATATTTCTAAAATTCGGATGACCATCTAGCAATATCAATCTTGTGACTGATACCTAATATTTAAATACCTACTTCTAAAATGCCTAATATTTAAATACCTACTTCTAAAATGCCTAATATTTAGATACCTACTTCTAAAATGCCTAATATTTAGATACCTACTTCTAAAATGCCTAATATTTAGATGCCTACTTCTAAAATGCCTAATATTTAGATACCTACTTCTAAAATGAACGACTTTGAAGAATATTTACGAAGTATTCGATGAAGCAACGGAAGTTTATTTTATCATTCGATATATCATTTATTGATTTTGATAGAATATTGTATTATATAAATGCATTTGATTTAATGTAGATATATGAAATAAAAGTAAACCGAGTTAGTTTGCTAACGTAATTTTTACAGTTATTTATTTATCACTTATAGGTATTGAAATAAAATAAATAGTTAATAAAGTAATTTAACAGTTATTTAATTATCACTTATAGTTATTGAATTCAAATATATAGTTAATAAAGTAATTTAATAGTTATTAAATTAGCATTTATAGTTATTTAATACAAAATTTACATATATTATTTAAAATGCATTGATTAGGAATTAAAATTGATAATTTTAATAAAAAAATAAAAATCTAATTCAATTTTTGAATTTAAAATTGATGTTTCAAAATAATTAGTTAGTTCCGTTATAAATTATTACAGTTTCAGATTTAAGCCTAAACATTAGAGTTAGAATTCCAATATTTTTTAAATCAATGAAACAATTGGTTTATTTTGAATCATTTTTAGAGTATCGATGTTAAGATTCAAATTTAATTGTTTTAGAGTTTTTAAAAGTTATATGGGTTACATGGAAAACTAAATTAATATCAAATTCACTCTTTTCAGGTATATTTATTTAGTTAAGATATTTACAGTTCAATTGAAAGGAATAATTTACAATTGAACAATTTGGCATATTAAATGTAATGGAAGAATAATTTTAACGGGTTATAAGAATATCAAGTAATATCGTATAATTAAATTAAATAGAAAGGAGGAAGAAAGTGTACAAATTATTTTAAATCTATGAACCACTTTCTTTTCTGACTGCTTCTTCCAGTCCCTTGTATTTAATTTCCTTTTGACATCAGTGATATGTCCTTTGGTTCCAAAGCAGATATTTTTTTTTAATTTCTAAACCAAAAAAAAAAAAATCGATCAATTAATTTTTTTAAATGAAATATTATAGATGTTTATAATTTTTAGAAAATTGATAAAAATTGTTTAAAGTATTGCTTTCCTAATCTCAATGTATTTAATTTCTATGTTTTTATTTGATGCATTATTTGACATTATAACTCCAATATAATTTTAGAAGAGCTCAAAGAATTAGAATACAAAAACCGGTAAAATAATAACAAATTGTGATAAATTATTATGAATAATAAATAATATTTTTTATTTTAAAAAGTTACATTGACGAGTTCAATATATTTTACAAATCAATCAATTAATTATGAAGATCCATTTTATGAATCAATCCATTTTATGAATCAATCCATTTTATGAATCAATCAATTATGTATATTAATTTTATGAACCAAAGAAGGATTATAAAATAAAAGCCACCTTTAATCCACAAATAAAAAAACATCAAAACACATCTAGAAATACCAATTAAACAATCACTTAAACAATCTTATTCCATTCAAATTCCTGATTACATCAAAAGTGTATAAAATTTCTCTCGTGAAATGAAATAAATAACTAAATTAATTTACCTCTATTTCATATATAGGAAGAAGTCTTTTATTCATAGGTTTTTCTTTATCCAGCTTAACAAAAGAACTCAGAGTTTAATTGACCAGAACCAATTAAAATGCTATTTATAAAATATCAAAAAAACTCAGTGAAGCGAAAAAAATAATTATACTATAGTGCATTATTTGAAGCATAAAATGTTCATTCAGATTTTTTTGAATTGTACAAAAATAAATAACAAAGTTACTAGAATTAAAATAGAAAGAAAAATCATTCATTAATATTTCATATTTTTATACCCCAATTTTCTATAAAAAAATTGTAATTGTTGATTTTACTGAAGAATAGTAAAAAATGTCTATAAATTCTATTACCTGTAATTATTTATAATTTCCCAGGACAAGAATTGTACAGAATTTCAGTGATTAAATATATAATTTAAATATAATATTACCATATAGTACCAATGTGATATTATACCTTAACTAATAATTAAATATATCATAATACAATGAGAACACAAATAAAAACAGTTTCTAATCATTTAGGTAGCGAAAAGCCTGCGAGTTCCTTTGTAACACTCTGTGGCTTAGAGGAGCTCACTCCACAGACCACCTTTCACTGCGGGGCTCTAGTCGATACTGAAGCGAATTAAAAGTCTACGGGAAATTTATCACAAATATTTAAACATTTATGGGTATTTAAAAGCTAAAAATGGTATCGATTACTGAATGTGATTGCCGTTTATTTTCAGTCTTTAATTATTCTATAATTAGAGTTCGTGGTTACATATGAATTATAAACACATTTAGGTATATAATAGTTATATTCTAATTTTGAAAATTAGACGGGATTTTTATGATTGAAAAACATTGAAAATGTTTATATGTAATTCATTACTTTTATAGTTTATTGTTTTCATTTACAATTTATTAAATTCAATATTAATGTGTTTAATAATTTCAATTTCTTCAACCAAAATTTTTTTAGGAAAAAAAAATATATATTCAAGAAACTAGAAGTTGAAGTTTTTTATCAATAATAATTTTGTAATATTGTACTATACCTATTTCACGTACTTCCCGCTTCATCCTACCATCTTTATAAATAGGATTGTGACGATATGCGTTTTAAATCATAAATCTTGAGAAACAAAATGAAAAACGAAATGAAATGGTATCGAATACTATATACCGCTGGTTTAGAACGATTAAATAGTCTTTAATTCAATCCGTCTATAATATTTTCAGTATCTATGATTTTAGACGCATATTGTCACAACCCTATTTATAAACAATCATTCACTAGTAAAATAATGATTTCTGTTTAAACATTTAGAAAATTAATTTTGTAACATAGATAACATATATCATTGCAAAGAAATTATTAATAAAGAAGCTATTTACTTAGTGGAAAGCTTATATAATATTAATATGTTTAGTAATACATACAATTATCTTTCAATATACTGTAAATGAAATTTACCTTATTTATATTATTCTTGATTTGAATTATTACCTATTCGGAAACCATTTAAAAATAATAACTATGAAAATATTATGTAAAACTGAAAATCACCTGACACCATTCCACCCTATTTTTACACACCTGGCAACTAAATCACCCATTCACTATTACGAAAGATTATTCGTACATACCTTCCAAACACAGAAGTTCGTTGAACTGACGACTTGAACTGTCATCATGTTCCATTCAGTGGCTTTTCAGTCTAATGATTCGCTATTGGTAAAGTTGATCTAGATTTAGACAAAGGGATGGATGATGGTTCTGTTATCCATATTAAAGTGGGTAAAATAACAACTATTGCACTAATGTCCCCCGTAGTTATTTTCAATTAGTGGTCCAGTTTTGAATCTAAATTACGAAAATTAATCTGAAACTAGAACAAAATCATTTGAAATACGACGCTAATAATCTAATTACGACGAAATTTGTATAGTACTTTATAATGAATTCAAAACATTTCATTTCTAAAGTAAAATAAATCGGAAAAAGGGACCAATTCAATTGAAATATTAAGTATTACAATTAGCAACAAAAAGATTAAATATCACTTTACCATTAAATCGAAACACTTACAGTCTATCATTTTTTTATTGAACATTCCTGAAAAAATATCTCGATGATAATATCTGAACCTAGGATATCTAACGATGAAATACGACTAATATCGGATAAAAATAGACGAGATCAGACAGTTTAGGTATATTATGTTGGCTGGTAATTTAATAGGGTGTAATTGAAGCGGCAAGATATCTTCAAAGTAGGCATTCAACAAATCTCCCAGTTTAAAGTAGGAACGCTCCTTTGAGCCTAGATATTCTTGGAATATAATAAAATGATGTACCTACCGTGTAAATTTACTCTAGGTTTATACACTCGAAGAACAAACTTATTATAAGAGAGAGAAGAATGTTTGCAAAGAGCTTTGATGGCTAACCTCGTCTATTCGGTCTGCTTAGATATAGCAAACTACGATATTTTTTAACTAATATTATGTATAGTTAATTTTAAAAAGAAACAGTTGCTAAGACTGATACTCTATAATGTAAATATTTTAAAGGGTTAATGGTACTTAGGGTTTGACAATATGCTTTTAAAATCATAGATCTTAAGAATATCATAGTCGAAATGAAATGGTATCAAATACTATATACAGTTGGTTTAGAACGATTCAATACTTTTTAATTCTCTCCGTCTATAATATTTTCGAGATCTATGATAATAAAAGCATATTGTTACAACCCTACTTGTAATCAAAAATATCTTTTTAACAAAACTGAAATAAAATAAATGCTGGGATAGGTAATTGTATACAAATATCGCAATTTACACATGCATATACTGATTCGATTAAGATAATCCATAATCCTACAAGATTCCAGAGCTGGACAGCTCACCATCCAATATACATGTGAATTACTGTTTATTTTCAATGTTCCTATATTTTCCCCCGTACTCCCATTCTTTTTTATAGTAGTAATTCCTTGCTCGATGAAATCCCAGGCATCGAATAATCTGTCTTGGATGGCGCAGAAATCTATGTTACAAGAATAAGTTCTCCTAGTAACAAATCAGGGCAATTCACGCATAATTTGATAGGAATATCGTTGGTATAACTATCTCAGAAATGGTGAATGGGAGAGAGTGTTCGATTGATAGGAAATACAAGATATTTCATATTGGGAAAGGTATGGACTTTGTGTAGTGGAATTTATTGATACAGGCTATCTTTGTTAGATTTCTAATTATAATTATGATAGAAGACGATAATAATTAAAAGAATTTTAAACCATATTCGAGATATATGTTACGTAAGGTACAATATTTATATATTTTTTCACAATAAAACAATATTATTCATGTAATTCGCTGAAACATAACAGGATTCAAAATTGTTGTTCTGGTGTATGTATGAGATATTATACAACATTAATAACATTATATATACATAAAATATAAACTTAAAGATAGAGTTTGTATTTCTAACATAAACATTATATAGGTACCCTTTAGTACATAAACTCTCATCTGTATTCATCACGGCTATTTTAGATTTGTTGTTTTCAGTTTCCATTGACCTCGCTTGTCTATAATTAGACATCTTTAGAAACATTTTTTAAATTCTGAGTATCCGAATCAATAATTAGAGACCAGTTTTGTTGTTCTGAACTGCTGCCTTAGAATTAGGTATACTAGGTCTATTATTGTTCCTAGAATATCTTTAAGAAAATGGTTCCACTGCCAGTCTTCAATTCCATCAATATTGTGAAGAGGAGGAGGAAAGTAAGTGTAGAGATTTCTCGTCTATTAGCTACGGTAATCAATTGAAGTACTTTTCAGATTAGACAATTACTCTCGAGTGTAATTGGTCCGTAGATCTTGAGAATCTCCTTTTCCATCTGTCTGAAGCCCATTTGTTGTCGCTGTGAAGTGGAGTTTCTGGAACCACTTTACAAAATAAACCTCCTGATGTATTTTCCATCCTGGCGATCGTTTTGATGGCACTAGGATCAACAATGTCTGCATCTGGAAGACTCCTTTGTGATACAACAGCAAGAGTAATGACCGCCATATTGGATAGACAAAGAATACACCCACGGGATACCTCACCTCCTTCTAAAGAATGGTCACTGCTGTATTGTTGCCATCTTGCAATGGTCAAAGGATGCTTAACTTGACCACAAGAGAAAATACTGTATTGCGGATATTTTCCTTATGCAGAACAGAGTAATATTGTAGTGTAACGCTATTCAGAGTGTAATCAGGCCTTGGAATTATTGCCGAATGATTTCAGCAGTACTTTGTAATCGTAAAGACGGCCATTTTGTACAGTATTTAATATGATAATTATCTAAAAAGAGATAATGAAATTTAAAGATGCAGTATAATCTTAAAACTAGAATATTTCTTTACAGTTTTCATGTAAGATCTATATCTAGAATAGATTATTCTTTCAGAGAATTATAATCACCGATTATTAGGTTTCAATATGCAATAATAAATAATCAATGATAAGAGATCATCTATCTTTGACGATGAATTATTTGACAAAAAGTCAATCGAATTCAATCACAAATAATAAAAACTTGTAATTTATCGTATTTCCGAGGATAATGACAGCTATAGAATAAGGTCAATATTTACTGTAATGGACAACAATAAACTTTCTGACTAGGTTGTCTTCAGCATTCAAGAAAGATAAATAGGTACATAACTTCAATAGTGAGCACTAATAGTGAGCACTAATAGTGAGTAGACTTAATGAGCAGACTTAGTGAGCACTATAATTGTGAGCAGACTTAGTGAGCACTGTTTGCGAGCACTATAATTGTGAGCAGAATTACTAAGCACTAATAGTGAGCAGACTTAGTGAGCACTATAATAGTGAGCTGAGTTACTAAGCACTGATAGTGAGCAGACTTAGTGAGCAAACAAGTTCTAAGCTCACAGAGCAGAATGTATTGGCCCAAAAATTGACGGTGACTGACCAGTAAAATTGTTGAGTGATGAGTTAGAGACCTAAGGAGTAAACAACCCATCGATACGCTCCGCCTCATGTTATTTGATGCAAGGGAAATAGTAAGTAAGAAGAGGCTTTAAACAACCCATCGATATGATCCGCCTCATGTTATTTGATGCAAGGGAAATAGTAAGTAAGAAGAGGCTTTAAACAACCCATCGATATGATCCGCCTCATGTTATTTGATGCAAGGGAAATAGTAAGTAAGAAGAGGCTTTAAACAACCCATCGATACGCTCCGCCTCATGTTATTTGATGCAAGGGAAATAGTAAGTAAGAAGAGGCTTTAAACAACCCATCGATATGATCCGCCTCATGTTATTTGATGTAAATTGTATAGGAGGGGATACTTTACAGGGGGAATATTTGGCTAAGAATAATAAGAATGGAAGGAAGGAAATACATGAAGTTAATGGAAAACATTATTATATTCAATTTAAGGTACTTCATTTAGTTAATTTAATCTAAGGTAAATGTAAACCTGGGAGGTAATAGCGGAAATAAATATGTAAAGTATGGTACTAAACGTTATATAAACTATAAATCAATTAAAAGGAAATTAAACAATTACAGCATACACCAAGTTACACTAAATCAAACATTAACAGTTTGTAAGTTACAATTAATCATCTATTAACAGTATACACCAAGTAATAATGAATTAAATTAATTTACATTGATATTGATCTACATCCAAGCCCGTTTCATAAATGCCTTTAACAATTTTTCTGACCTCGCAATTCGATTAATTTCATTACGAAATGTGTATTGGCTCGGGTAATTGGTATATTAATTACTGACTGTTTCGCTCCATTTTCCCAGTTACAGATTTCCATTAATTTATATGCACGGTGATTTATATGTGCTATATTCATTGAGTATATCTATTTATTATCTATCCGTGCTATATTCATTGTGTATATCTATTTATTATCTATCAGTGCTATATTCATTGAGTATATCTATTTATTATCTATCCGTGCTATATTCATTGAGTATATCTATATATTATCTATCCGTGCTATATTCATTGTGTATATCTATTTATTATCTATCCGTGCTATATTCATTGTGTATATCTATTTATTATCTATCCGTGCTATATTCATTGTGTATATCTATTTATTATCTATCCGGGCTATATTCATTGTGTATATCTATTTATTATCTATCCGGGCTATATTCATTGTATATATCTGTATATTATCTATCCGGGCTTTATTCATTGACTATATCTATATATTATCTATCAGTGCTATATTCATTGTATATATCTGTATATTATCTATCAGTGCTATATTCACTGTGTATATCTATTTATTATCTATCCGTGCTATATTCATTGAGTATATCTATTTATTATCTATCCGTGCTATATTCATTGTGTATATCTATTTATTATCTATCCAGGCTATATTCATTGTATATATCTGTATATTATCTATCCGGGCTTTATTCATTGTATATATCTGTATATTATCTATCCGGGCTTTATTCATTGAGTATATCTGTATATTATCTATCCGTGCTATATTCATTGTGTATATCTATTTATTATCTATCCATGCTATAATCATTGTGTATATCTATTTATTATCTATCTGTGCTATATTCATTGTGTATATCTATATATTATCTATCCGTGCTATATTCATTGTGTATATCTATTTATTATCTATCCATGCTATAATCATTGTGTATATCTATTTATTATCTATCCAGGCTATATTCATTGTATATATCTGTATATTATCTATCCGGGCTTTATTCATTGTATATATCTGTATATTATCTATCCGGGCTTTATTCATTGTATATATCTGTATATTATCTATCCAGGCTTTATTCATTGTATATATCTGTATATTATCTATCCGGGCTTTATTCATTGTATATATCTGTATATTATCTATCCGGGCTTTATTCATTGTATATATCTGTATATTATCTATCCGTGCTATATTCACTGTGTATATCTATTTATTATCTATCCGTGCTATATTCATTGTGTATATCTATTTATTATCTATCCGGGCTTTATTCATTGTGTATATCTATTTATTATCTATCTGTGCTATATTCATTGTGTATATCTATATATTATCTATCCGTGCTATATTCATTGTGTATATCTATTTATTATCTATCCATGCTATAATCATTGTGTATATCTATTTATTATCTATCCAGGCTATATTCATTGTATATATCTGTATATTATCTATCCGGGCTTTATTCATTGTATATATCTGTATATTATCTATCCGGGCTTTATTCATTGTATATATCTGTATATTATCTATCCGGGCTTTATTCATTGTATATATCTGTATATTATCTATCCGTGCTATATTCACTGTGTATATCTATTTATTATCTATCCGTGCTATATTCATTGTGTATATCTATTTATTATCTATCCGGGCTTTATTCATTGTGTATATCTATTTATTATCTATCTGTGCTATATTCATTGTGTATATCTATATATTATCTATCCGTGCTATATTCATTGTGTATATCTATTTATTATCTATCCGTGCTATATTCATTGTGTATATCTATTTATTATCTATCCGTGCTATATTCATTGTGTATATCTATTTATTATCTATCCGGGCTTTATTCATTGTGTATATCTATTTATTATCTATCCGTGCTATATTCATTGTGTATATCTATTTATTATCTATCCGTGCTATATTCATTGTGTATATCTATTTATTATCTATCCGGGCTATATTCATTGTGTATATCTATTTATTATCTATCCGGGCTATATTCATTGTATATATCTGTATATTATCTATCCGGGCTTTATTCATTGACTATATCTATATATTATCTATCAGTGCTATATTCATTGTATATATCTGTATATTATCTATCAGTGCTATATTCACTGTGTATATCTATTTATTATCTATCCGTGCTATATTCATTGAGTATATCTATTTATTATCTATCCGTGCTATATTCATTGTGTATATCTATTTATTATCTATCCAGGCTATATTCATTGTATATATCTGTATATTATCTATTCGGGCTTTATTCATTGTATATATCTGTATATTATCTATCCGGGCTTTATTCATTGAGTATATCTGTATATTATCTATCCGTGCTATATTCATTGTGTATATCTATTTATTATCTATCCATGCTATAATCATTGTGTATATCTATTTATTATCTATCTGTGCTATATTCATTGTGTATATCTATATATTATCTATCCGTGCTATATTCATTGTGTATATCTATTTATTATCTATCCATGCTATAATCATTGTGTATATCTATTTATTATCTATCCAGGCTATATTCATTGTATATATCTGTATATTATCTATCCGGGCTTTATTCATTGTATATATCTGTATATTATCTATCCGGGCTTTATTCATTGTATATATCTGTATATTATCTATCCGGGCTTTATTCATTGTATATATCTGTATATTATCTATCCGGGCTTTATTCATTGTATATATCTGTATATTATCTATCCGGGCTTTATTCATTGTATATATCTGTATATTATCTATCCGTGCTATATTCACTGTGTATATCTATTTATTATCTATCCGTGCTATATTCATTGTGTATATCTATTTATTATCTATCCGGGCTTTATTCATTGTGTATATCTATTTATTATCTATCTGTGCTATATTCATTGTGTATATCTATATATTATCTATCCGTGCTATATTCATTGTGTATATCTATTTATTATCTATCCGTGCTATATTCATTGTGTATATCTATTTATTATCTATCCGTGCTATATTCATTGTGTATATCTATTTATTATCTATCCGGGCTATATTCATTGTGTATATCTATCTATTATCTATCCTGGCTATATTCATTGTGTATATCTGTATATTATCTATTCGGGCTATATATACGGTTCTCTATCTATACTAACTTACTCCCTTTAAAAGCATATTGGTATACAGAAATGTATTACAGTTGTTCCAATTACGATTAGATCGAAGTTCGAAACCTTGGATATACATATTAACCTAATTTAATGCTGGACTTGATGAAAGTGGACCAAATTGAAGTGGAGGAATCGGACACGTGCGTGAAACTGGTCCTATTTGGCCAATGCTAATTAAATCCTTCTAACCAATAATTTCATCCTTTCGAGTGTTAGTTTTAATTGAATGATTACAGCAAAGTGCATAGCGATCGTTTTACATGACATTTATTACTTGTAGCCACTGTAGAATAAAATAGAAAACAGAAGGAATCTTATTGGAGCTTTTATAAAACATGTAGCTATTCAAATCTGATGGGTCATTAATAATTATGATTAAATTTTCAACAAATTTTAATTGTGAATTATATCATCTGTTATTTTGAACAATTTAAAATCTTTGTCATGCTTCTTTTAAAATTTACAGTTTTAATTCGAAATCATGGCTTAAGAATTAAACAAACGAAATTTCATTTCAGAACCTTCTTAAAACTGTAAATTTCCAGGGAGCATATTAAGAAACTTATATGCTTCTTCGGTGAACTTTAAAAATGCTTGAGACACTGGAAACATGGAAAATAAACTAACTGGATTCTCTCGAATCGTCAGGAACTCCAAATTAGTTAAGGCTAATTGACAAAATGCGTGGAAGAATAATAAGACATCCGTACCAAGTCTTGTCAAAAGAACGAATGTCTCGTATTGTACCATCCATCTCTCTATTTTTCTTCAGAACCTGAAAATGTCTTCGTAAAAACACTTGAATAAAAATACAGTGACAAAAACTGTGAAGGGATTTCTAGCCGCTATCATTCTCTTTCTATAATCATTTTCTCAAATAATAAGAAGGCACGCCGCCCAATCTTGTTTTCAGTGATGACAAGAGGTTTGAAATAGAGCATCAATTGAACGTAAAAGGAATAATAGATTTCGTTGTCTAAATGGCGGAATTGAGGCCATAGATTAATTACCAGATAAGAAGAGCTACTTGATTAATGTTGTTGGTCTAATTCGGAGAAACTGGCTATTGGGTTTTGGGGAACGGAGTGATAGTTAAATAAAGAATTTACCAAAATGATATTCCTGAAGAATCTGTAACTTTGGGACAAAAACTTATTCTGCAACTAAATCAATTTTAAAGATAGTTTTTATGATTGAGAAATCGATTGTATCACCAAAAATTCTTCACATCCATAACGAGAATCTATTTTTGATGATATATTATATGTTTAATAACTGAAGAATCGTATATTTATTATCACAAAAGATATACTTCATATACTATTATTTAATTCCAACAGTAAAATTATTACCAATATATATTATGGAAATATGTGCAGATATAGAAGAAGAAGTTCAAGCTCTGCATATGGAAATGAATAATAGCGTCCAGTCAGCTCTAGATTTTCGGTAGATGTTGCAGTTTCATCTGTGGGCATTTGTTTCACCCTGAGATGAGATAGAAAAAAGATTGATCCGAGACAAGTTCGGTCATTCTCTCCCCAATAAAACTCCTCCACATTCTGTGTTGCCGAGACTTTTCTATTGTGAATCTGTTTTTGAATAGCAATGGATAGGGGTAGTCTTACAAAAGGATTTGTGGTACACTCTACAAAAGGATGTAAAAGAGAAATCTTATGAATATTGAAATGAAAAATTTATACATAGATATACATATAATGGAACAAATTTTTGGTAGTGCTGCAATCAACTTTTGTCAGTGGTGTTCATTCTCCCGTTGTATATTTCTCAATAAAGTTGCGTGCTATTTTTTTATCAGCCGCTAAAATGTGAATAACAACTGCTATGCTTTAAAAAAAATATCGAGGTATAGAGGGAATGGGAAAATGAATCTTCCAGTCAATGAACAAACAGAATTCAATACACAAAAACCTCAGTTCAATAAAACTCTCTGATTATTCTTGTCTGAAAAGAAAAGCTGAAGTTCTTTTGGAGGTTTCTGCTTCAGAAACAGTGGACCAATCAGATGAAAGAATTAAAAGAGAATGGCACAGTTGATCTGGGATATGTCGAATGGATGGCTTACATGCATTGGTTATAGGCAGAAGATTATATTGACAGTATGATGTAATTGAATATCAGATTTTTTAATTGTTGGTGTATTTTATTTTAGAGAACGAGTCCTAACCTCTTCAGAAGTATCTGGAATCGAAAAGAAAATATATACATAATATTAAACAAGACTTAAGATTATAAATTAGGAATTATATTCATTATATTCTCCACCTTTTATCTACTACAATACATATTATATTACCTGACACTGATTAGAAAATCCCAAACCTAGAAAATAGATTTTCCATTTTCTGAATTTGGATGTGTGGGCTGACCTTTCCTCGGGTATAATAATGTTCTATCTTTCAATAAAAGAATTACAGGTGTACATTACCAGCCTAATTTCCCCCACAAGCAGTTCCTTTGTTGCCTTTATCTGTTGGAAGCAAAGCACAATGATGCCTTAGTTCAGACACATTGTGTGTAACAAAGGACTCTTACTTGGCGAATGGGAGTGAGGAATCTTCTATGTAGGTACCTAAGTAGAAATATATATTTGCCAAAATGAAAGGTATACTTCATATGAACACTATTTTTCTAACATGCAACTGAATTGGATTATTATATTATATAATTGGGAGATATTTTTGTAATAGGAGAGTTTATTGCAAGACATTTACGATGAATTGATGTGCTTTTCTTTAAAGTTATACTAAGAGGGAATATTTAGTACAAAATGATCTCATGTAATAAATTAAAAATGATTGGTAACATGTCTGAAATATATTTGAAGTGTTTTAGTTAACTAACATTATAGACATTACTAACTTCGAAATGAATGACTTATTACATGAAATTGACGCTGACGTGAACTACCCTAATGGATTATAACTTGATTATGAAAACCAATTGAGATATTGCGACATCTACGAATTTCAGTCCATAATAAATAAGTTTATCTTGCGTTCATTTTAAATTGGTATATTATTGATGATATAATTAGAATTTGATAATACTATTAATTTCGTATTCGTCAGAACAATTAGATTTAGGATCATTAATGATGATTTTATCAATACTCTTTGTCTATGTTCATCCCTATCTAATCATGATTTTTCGAAGCAATGTATGACGTTAATGTGGCATTTATGGAATATAAAAACTTGTAATGGAGTATTATGATGCTGCCTCTTGTGTTGTTACTAGAAATTTGTCTTATAAATAGTTCAGTCAGTCTTGGATAAAGAATACAATTAGGCGGGAAATGAGAGTGAGAGATAACTATCTACTGTTATATAGGAGTGGTAGAATGGGTAAGGCTCAATTTTGTAGACAGAGAAACAAAGTTACTAAGTTGATTATATGAGGTACTAAAACAAATGATTATTTTGTTAATGGATTCGAACATGGTCCTTAAAGGGGGACATGACCCTTAATATGGGATACTATCAAACCTAATTTTAAGAAATATATTGTGTGATGCAACTTGTGATCTTGCAGATTCTGTAAATGATTACTTCTCTATAATCGATTAAGAAATCCCTAACTTTGTTCCACTTTCTAATTTTGATTATTCTGATTTTTTAGTGGAAAGAATATTACCTTATAAAAAGTATATCGCTGCTCCTCCATTTTGATCATGTAGATTCTATTTACCTTCCCTTAATAACTAGTGACGATGTTGATAATAAATACATTAACTGGGTAAAAAAAGAAATGTTCAGAAGACTGCAAGTACTTTATTTTGTTGAAACGCATACCATATTAAAGACATTTTTTTAGAACAGTTGATTTTCTTTTCTATGTGAGCAGTAAGAGGTAATGTTGTTGTATTGTTCTATATGTTACACACTAAAAAATTATCTCGCAAATCTTAGTTAGCCCCAGATCCTAGAAGCATTGAGCTTATTAGGGGCATGTACATGAATGAAATTCTATGTGTTTAAGTAAATAAATAGATAAATGAATGAAAAGAATCGATTAGATTTAATTATATTTATTCCTAGACTATAAGGTAAGTTTCGATTTATATCGGACTCTTTCACATTTTCGATCATACAAGAAAACACTGTATAATAAAATTAAATGAAAATAATTTCACTTTTTCCTTACACATGATTGAAAATGTGAAACCGTCGATAACTTGGAACTTACCCTACATATATAAGATACCTTCGTGACAAACTAATCATAACTTTTCAAATTAAGACTTTTATGACAAAGATGATTTAAACAGTATGTTCGACAATAAAAAGAATGAACCAATTCGAATGTCAATTTATTATTATTAAATGTATATTATGTACCTAACTTACAATTTATTTCAAGTTTTATAATATTAATCATTTTATTAATAGCATTTCGTTTATTACTTTAAAAAATATATAATATGCCAAGAGCTCTTTGAATTTCTCTTCAATGATCAACTTTATTCTGTTGTTGTTGTGAGAAATTGTGTGCAGTGAGGTTGTTTATGGACATTGTTTCACATTACTCAGAAATAGTAACTCGAGCAGTTGCAGAGCTAATCAACAAGAAAGATGAGGCTTTCATTCCACTCTGAATGCACTCCTTTGCCAAATTCCTTATCTGACTTCAGATAGTTCCTCCAAGAGATGTAGCTGAATGACTTTCATTCTATCCGTCTGTTTCAGTCGAGAGAAATTCTATTCTTACGTACGCAGACTCTCTCGTTGATGCTATATGACAAAATGTGGTGTTATGCTTCCTTCTGTCCAGATCTTATCAAAATATATTCTTGGGTTTAATTATACTCCCACATATAAACCATTCGTATACATTTGAAAAAGTCGTACATACCATATACATATGCTGAAAGAAAATAACCGTCTGATAAATTCTATTTATGGACCAATTCAATACTACTTATAATAATCGGACGACTAGATTACGTATAAAATTGATAACATTAGGATTGTTAGGATGCCTCTGCAAACTTCCGACGGCTTCACGCTACGTTTGTTAACAATGCTAATGATATCTCTCAAGTTAAGCAAACAATCCTTTCACAGAGATAGGAAAACACCATTTTACCTGTACGATTATCATGACGGAATATGTCATAGACAGCACGAACAATCTATGTAGAGTATTAGGATTGAAATTCTTAGTAAAAATCTATATCTTCTTCATCAACCTATTGTATAGCAGCACTAAATAGATAAATAGGTACTTCAAGAAATGAAATAGGTACTCAAACTTCAATTGAGAATTCATTTTTTACATTTAAATCTGGATCATTATGTAGAGTAATATACGTTGGTAAAGGCTGATAAATTATGAGTTTCGGTGTGTATGAATATAAAAAGGAATCTCATTAGTTTATACGAGAGGTAATCAATACGGTCATTAGAAATTTTAATGACTAGAGAGTTTTTGTTCTTTTCCGTTTTCCATAATTATAATGTTTTAATTATTCCCTAATGCCATGAAGTCTAAAATTTGTTCTTAAATTTTTCATTTGGTAATATATTTTTAATGATTCAAATCGAAATAAATAGACAAAATTATGATAGTTTGAATTTAGAAAAAGTCACTATGAGGATGTAAATTTCACAAAACGCAGTTTCATATAAATTGTTATTACGTACTTCTTTGTGATATATTTCTCTCCATGTAAGTAGGTACTAAAGCCTACAACACTTTCTTAACTTGAATGTTATTATGTATGATATTATGTTTGCATGGATGTTATCATTATTGTATGCATATCATCATGTTTGCATGGATGTTATCATTATTGTATGCATATCATCATGTTTACATGCATGTTATCATGTTTGCATGGATGTTATCATTATTGTATGCATATCATCATGTTTGCATGGATGTTATCATTATTGTATGCATATCATCATGTTTACATGCATGTTATCATTATTGTATGCATATCATCATGTTTACATGCATGTTATCATTATTGTATGCATATCATCATGTTTACATGCATGTTATTATGTTTACATGCATGTTATCATGTTTACATGCATGTTATCATTATTGTATGCATATCATCATGTTTACATGCATGTTATCATTATTGTATGCATATCATCATGTTTACATGCATGTTATCATTATTGTATGCATATCATCATGTTTACATGCATGTTATCATTATTGTATGCATATCATCATGTTTACATGCATGTTATTATGTTTACATGCATGTTATCATGTTTACATGCATGTTATCATTATTGTATGCATATCATCATGTTTACATGCATGTTATCATTATTGTATGCATATCATAATGTTTACATGCATGTTATTATGTTTACATGCATGTTATCATGTTTACATGCATGTTATCATGTTTACATGCATGTTATCATGTTTACATGCATGTTATCATGTTTACATGCATGTTATCATTATTGTATGCATATCATCATGTTTACATGCATGTTATCATTATTGTATGCATATCATCATGTTTAAATGCATGTTATTATGTTTACATGCATGTTATCATGTTTACATGCATGTTATCATTATTGTATGCATATCATAATGTT
Source organism: Caprella mutica (assembly GCA_947561585.1). Taxonomy (NCBI): domain Eukaryota; kingdom Metazoa; phylum Arthropoda; class Malacostraca; order Amphipoda; family Caprellidae; genus Caprella; species Caprella mutica. The sequence continues at coordinate 19,798 of CANNZV010003008.1, forward strand.
TACATGCATGTTATTATGTTTACATGCATGTTATCATGTTTACATGCATGTTATCATGTTTACATGCATGTTATCATGTTTACATGCATGTTATCATTATTGTATGCATATCATCATGTTTACATGCATGTTATCATTATTGTATGCATATCATAATGTTTACATTCATGTTATTATGTTTACATGCATGTTATCATGTTTACATGCATGTTATCATGTTTACATGCATGTTATCATTATTGTATGCATATCATCATGTTTACATGCATGTTATTATGTTTACATGCATGTTATCATGTTTACATGCATGTTATCATGTTTACATGCATGTTATCATGTTTACATGCATGTTATCATGTTTACATGCATGTTATCATGTTTGCATGCATGTTATCATGTTTACATGCATGTTATCATGTTTAAATGCATATCATCATGTTTACATGCATGTTATCATGTTAACATGCATGTTATCATGTTTACATGCATGTTATCATTTTTTCATGTATGTTATCATGTTTGCAAGCATTTTACCATGTTTACATGCATATCATCATATTTACATGCATGTTATCATGTTTACATGCATGTTATCATGTTTACATGAAGGTTATCATGTTTACATGAAGGTTATCATATTAATTACATTATCATGTTATAAAATGAAATTCTAAACTTCGAACCATACATGTTCTGAACGTGTTTCTAGCGTTCAGTTTTAGGTACCTAGGTACGTTTTGGTATAGGTAGCAACATGTTCACTTATTCAGTGCCGTACCTACTCATCAGATATATTTTCTTATTCATTCCTTTTTTCATATACGGTATACCTAGGTATTTCTCAATTTGTCTTTGATATACCTAGAAATTTTAGTAGCAAATTATTCATGTATAAGAGTACCTATGTCACTAATGGCAGACTGTCAGTTAAAGCCTTGAAGGTAAAGGGCCGTAAAGCCAATTAATTGGCTTAGATTTGAAATGGTCAAATCTCCGATATTTCTAATTGGCTTTAAATTTTGAATTTATTCCTATGTTGAATGTTCCCATGTTAATTTTGGGTTGAAATCTTCAAAAAATTTGCCAAATTGGCTTGGCTCACTTCAGATGTTTTGTGAAATTTTGGCTCAAAAATTGGCTTAGCTACAATTTTGAATTTTCCAGCCTCTGAAACATGGCTGAAATTAATGAAGATAACACCTACTCCGTCCCCAGACTGAAAAGTACAGCAGGATTTCTGGATTAATCCTGCGCCCAAGTCCTATTTAATTCCTATGTTCCCATGTTATTTGCTGCGCCCAAATTCCAATTTCTGGAATAAATCCTGGTACTGACCGTCTGAGGAGGCCTTCTTTTCAGATTGGCTCCGTCCGTCCGTCGTCACTCGTCATTGATAGCCATTGTGTACTAGTGCAGGCTGTAGCCTGTAAAATCTTGACTAGGGTCACGCAGGTAAATTGCGGCCCACTCACTAACTGCGGCCTCTAACAACTGAAACATCATAGGCTCATAGCTTCAAGACGCAAGTTAAAACTTAAATTAATAAGTTATGGCAGGCACTGTGCTTCTTTTGATAGCTATGCAACATTTAAATGTAATTTCGATTCAGAATATTTTAGAGACTCTCTTGAGAGGGCCGCAATTAAAAATTAAAGGGCCGTGGCCCGTAATTTACCTGCGTGACCCTACTAACTAAACTAGGCCAGTCTGCAGAATATGGGACATTTATAACATTTTCTGTGTGAACAATCCTTAATTTCCTCCTATAATTACATGTATTTTAGTTTTTACTTAGAACAGAAGCAAAAATAGAGGATTTCTTGGAGAACACTTTACCAGTTCCTGCAGTCCCAATCTGGAAAACTGCTTAGGCTAACAGATAAACTCTATATGCTAAATGCTGCGGATTATACAATTTTTAGCAATTTACCATTAATTTTTGAAGTCTGTAAAACTCCAACAGAGTAATTAGTTCATCAGAAAGCACCTATTTTTCCAAACTGGCTGCAGTCTAGAAACTAGGTAGTGATAATCCAATAAAATCATCAACTGAAATTGAAAATGATTAAATAATTAGGAAATAGATCCTAGTATCCAACTTTCCAAGATTCCGATACGTATCTAAAAGCTGAGCGGCGCATACCAGTAAGGCGCACCAGATTACGGCGCACCACTGTACATTCTATTAGATAGGTAATTTGAATACAGATTAAAGATAAATGGAGTGAATTTGATAGGTAGATAGGCCAGTTTGTATTTGGTGCACTGAACTCCTCTGACTTTTTCGAAAATCTGAGAAATAGCTGCCTACATTTTTCATCAATTTTCCAGTTTCACCTCCAAAAATTAATGGTAATATAGGAATTAATAGCTAAATATCCTCCGAGATTGCAGGAATTTTTTTATTAGAGAAATTAAATATCTCCCGAGATATCATTGGAATTTACCACCAAATACAATCTGATAGATAGGTACCTAATTGTCGTATCAAATTCATGTCTGACGCCTGACGGACAGTGACGGTACCTGAATCCAATGTTTATACTACACAGTTTAATTATTCGATTGAGATGTTTAATTTGGAATAGAAAATAAAATTCATCATAGAAAACTGTAATTGTGATTTTATGGGGTAACTATTGTAAACTTTCAGTCTGAGGTGTAAATAAAAACTTATCAGTTAGCCGTTAGGTAGATGTATTGGGCCCTGGGGGGGGTGCCGCCCCCCAAACCCCCCTGCCAGGTCATTAAACAATCATGAAGTGTGCAAAACAACAAACTAGCGGATACAACACACTACATAACAGTTTTTCACATTGAGGTCATTAATAGAAAGTACAGTGGTGCGCTGTATTGTAGTGCGCCATAATGTGGTGCGCCGCTCAGCTTTTAGATACTGTTGAAGATTCCAGTCTTCAGAATGTGTCTCTTCTCCCGCAGAGACTTTAATTTGAGAGAGAGCTACTCTCTGACTCTCACTCTCTGCAGCAGATTCAGAATCATCCGCAGCTAAATTAATGGTAACATAGGAATTAATTCAATATCTCCCACAGCTAAATTAATGGTAGCATAGGAATTAATTCAAGATCTCCTGCAGAAAACTCCAATTTCTTAAATTCAATCAAAAATTCGCGCAGAGGGTCTTGGAAAAATGTTCCATATTCTGCAGACTGGCAAGATCTTACAAAGATGTAACCCAGTGTGCAAAGCATGCACAATCAGTCTCCAAATATTTAATTTTTGGGGCAATTTGTCTCCAAAAAGATTTTCCAATTTCTCCTCAAAATGGCCAAAAATCTCAAAATTCTCTCCACTAATTACATGTAAACATAGGGATCAATTATAATGTTGTCGCCGCATAATTCAGGAGATTAATTTCAAGGCCTCAATAGTCGCCAGATAAACTTCACAACTTCATGCGTCTTTTGCAGACTGGGATGTAACAAATAATTTAAATAATATTAGCTATCCCTCTAAATACGTCTCCAAAATTTTCAGCGGCCTGCTTTGCACCCATGTTTCAAAGTGTGGCCAGTTTAGTGAGAAAATGGATCCAGGTCGCCCATTCTGTATTTGGTGCGCAAATTTCCACTGACTTTTTGAAAAAGCTTAAAAAATCCACCATAAATTTCCAGTAATTTGGCTGATCCACTAACCTTTTACCCATTTTTCCACCAAAAATTAATGCTAACATAGGAAGAAATAGGCAAATAGTTAAAAATCCACCGACTTTGCCAGAAAATTATTTTCATTGCCAAAAATTCTACCGACAAGTCGGTGGAATTTGCCATGAAATACAGTCTGACAGGTCGCCACATTATAAATATTCTTTTGGAAACATTGATTTGATTTACACAAACTTTATGAGGAACTACTGATAGTGTCTGTTTAACATATTTTATGACAGACCGACTGACGGACATCATTAGTTTACGACCAATGACCGACCATAGCTACAACATTTTTTCTGAACTAATATATATTTTAGCTACACAGTTCCTCCCCCCACCCCAATTCACTTTCCCCACCTACATTTTCCCAACCTTCACTTTGTCCACCTACACTTCACCATCAACTCTTCACAATCTACACTTCCACCATCTACACTTTCCCCACCTACACCTCTCCCACCTTCACATTCCCTTCTTATAGGTACTACTTCAATCTTCACTTCTCCTCTCTTCATTTCCCCAAAATTAACTGCCTTCATTTCTCCCACCTTCAATTGCCTCACCTTTTACTAAATATAATCCAATTGAAGTAAACAATGAAAATAAGAGTAGCAAATTATTAAAGATAATAAGATGCTTAGTTTGTGGAATCATGCATACCGAATTTCCTTATATCTAATTACTGAAAGCGTAATGAGCGGACTCACGCACTAAGGCCCCCTTCACACTTGCGTTTCTCAATACCGCGTTAGAAATACTGCTCATGGAAAAAAGGTTTAACTGCAATTAATTTTAACGGAGCCCTTCACACTTGCATTAGAAAGAATGCTGTAATTTTTCTAACGCAAGTGTGAAGGGCTCCGTTTAAATTATTTGCAACTAAACTTTTTGCCATGAGCCTTTTTTCTAACGCGGCGTTGAGAAACGCAAGTGTGAAAGGGGCCTTAGGAAGGAACCAATAGAATTATAATATGATATAGGTATCAAATCATAACGGTTCTAAATTGTTTGTAGAGAAATATCCCAAATAGCTATCTCCCATATTCTGTAGACAGACTGGAACCACACTATTTTACTTATCTGGTCTGTTAGACTGTTATTGATAGTCTTGCAAGACTTCATTTGGATTTTATTTTGGAAGATTGTTTGAGCAGAAGTTAATTAATCTGCCTCAGGTAAATTATATTCAAATATAGGAATTGGCTATTTTATAACATCTTACATTTGATATGAAAGATATGCTTTAGTTAGCTACCTATTAAAAAATTGACATCCATTTTCTAACAGAAATTCTGCCTATAGGCTTTTCTAGTTTTGTTTCTCATTGGTATATTAATTATCTTCAAAATGCCACAAGATTTAAATGCAGAGGATGACGAACAGCCTCAAAATAACGGGATAAAATTTTCCACGGTAAGGTTACAGTATAATCTAAAAAAATTGTGTGTTTTAATTAAAGTCTTGCAATAATAATTATGTCTTTTGAATCTGCAATTAATGATTTAAATGTTTATATTCTAAAGACTGTACTAAAGTTAATTTATTTCAGGTGTGTATTCCCTTCATTATCCTAGTTTTATTCACCCTTGGAATGTATGGTTGGACAGTCAATCAAGGAAAAATTAGTTTATTGGAAGTAAAGCTTGATGCTTTAGCTGTGGATATTGAAAGAAAAAATGTGAGTTGTCCGACTAGTTGAAATGAGAGTAGTTATCTTTTGTAACTACCTCTCAAGCATATATTTTTCATATGACAACTCATTGTCAATGAAATTGTAATAGCATTGTACTAATCTTTTAGATCCTTGTTAAGTTTCTAGCATGTTAATCTATATGATAGCTCTTTGTCACATGGTTATTTTAAATTCAATAGCTTTCTATAAATTTCTGATATATATTATTGATGTATTTCTATAAATATACCTAAAGAATGTAGCTAACCAAATTTTTTTGATACATTACTCATTTTAAATATAGCTGGCTTAAAAAATTGTCACTCAGGTTTTGCTTTAGTCTATGAATCTTACATCAACTTTATCTTATACAGCTGCTCTAGTTTTTGTTACAGAATCTTTCTTATATAAATTGCCTTTAAAATTAGCTATTTGTTGAAAGGCAGTGACTCTAAAAATGTTCTGATTTCTTGGTTAGGTAGCTACAGATATCTATTACCTCAGAGGAAGTCAACCCTACATGTGGTTTTTAATACTGTTTGTTTAATTATGTATGTTAATTTAAAAAAGTAATGGGTATCAGTACTAGCCAAACATATATTTGTTTCATATTTCATTTTTACCAAAAAAATTGTTTTCAAAAGCTGGAATTTGAATTTACTTTTGTGAACTGCTTCTCTCAAGCCTCTTGTATTTTTCTCTTTTGGGCTTCATTGAAATTTGTTCTGATTCCTAAATTGACATTAAATTCAATCCGGTTATGCTTTTTTACCTGTCTGATTTCTCTATTTGGTTTTTGTCAGGAATATCAATCTAAATATATTGATGAACTGAAGAAACTTGTCATTGACCAAACAAGATATCAAGGAGACCAACTAGACAGTCTTGAAAAGAAATGGAACAAGACTTTTAAAAACTACAGTAACAGTGTAAATAAATCAGGTGAGGTTTTAATCATGTACATAACTAGCTACCTTTAATCTTCGTATGTTTATTGTTTACTGTGAAACTGTTGTATACATAATTAAAATCATTTAGCTAACTACATCAAATTTATGAGGCATGAAAAAATTGGAAATAAAATGTAGGTAGCTACATACAGTTGATGCTAAAGGCTTACAAAATCCATTAGAATAAAAAACAGTATGCAGGAAATATATTAAAATCCTACCTTAGTTGTCCTTACTAATAATTAGTTTCTAATAATTCCTGTAAATTTATCATTAAAAATAACTAACTTATTCGCTCTACCCTTTATTTCTATGATGTTCAATCATATAGCTATTCTAGATGAGAAAATGAACACCACTTCCAAAATCTATTATAATAGTGGACTAATCTTGAATTCAGGTAAGGTTTTAATATTTCTCTCTGTTATTGATTGTAGCTACATGTCTGACCAATAATTTCTTGAAATTTATTCAATTCCCTAACCACAGCTACTCTATTTCTTCTTATTCTCTGTTCTACATATTATTTATTGGCTACATCACAACAAGATTGTTGAAAAAATAACAATATTCAATTGCTTCTCTGATATTTTCACAGGTGTGACCCTCCTGCTACCTGTTTTGTTGTCTTTGCTCTACACTTTTATCGGCCTTACGAGTACATGAGGTCTGATTAAGATGTAGTCATTAGGTGCTACTGTCTGTATTATCTCAAAAGTTTATGAAGTTACTAGCTACAGTCAAAGAAAAGTGTATCCATAATGATTTTTTGACAGTTTACTAATTTCACATTCTCAAAAATAAACTTTACTAATTGTAATTAATGGTTGTAAATATCTTATAACTAATTGGTCTGTGTACACGATGACAAATTTGTAAGAGTTCAGAAAAAGGAAATTAGAAAACTGTGATTTCAGAAATTACTATCATGCGGATACTTTTCTCTGATAGTACATTGTGTATTGTGATGATCCTGTCTAATATACAATATTATTATCTAATGTAAAATTAGAAGAAAAAACTAAAGGTTATTTCTATGAAAAAATCTTTGCACATGGAAGAATGTTGGTTGTATCAGGGGATTAATAACATTAGCGATAACTATACCATCTATAAAATTAATTGTTAGCAACTTAGTATTTCGCTACCTAAGTAGCTTATATTTTAGATGTCTTTTGTATGGTGTTAGATAGTTTATAATTATTATCAAGTGTTTAATCACTCCTTTGCTTAGAAACAAATACTGTGATATTTAAATTATTTACTAATTAGGTAGTTATATTTTATCAAGAGATTTAATATATTTTGTTCTTTTTTTTTAGTAATTTTAATCATGAATTTGCTGGTGTATAATTATGACTTCAGATTAATATCTATTCACAAAGAAAAGTATATTATAGACTTTATTTAAGTTACGGAAGTATTTAATAAATAATTAAAAATAAGATTTCTGCTTATTATTGTAAATAAGCAATAACTACGTGATATAATTTGAGAGATACACACACACATACAAACTTACTAATGAACAGTTACTAAATGTAGAATTAATTATAAATGTATTACTCTCAAAGATGTGTATGTACAATATTTATTTGAATGCATAAATTTGCCAAAACCCAAAGCAACTTTTCAATGGAAAACATTTTATTCAATTATGTGTAATTTTTTATTTTAATCATTAAAATGACTTGATGAATATATTATGTTGAATAATCAATTTTTTATTCAATTAATAAAACTCTTTTAACTGAATATGATTGTACTTATATCCCTCACCACTCCAGTAAATTTTATTCCATTTAATAATGTAGGAATATATTATCACCATCTGAATCTTCCCAACTAAAATAATTAATATTGTAACCAATTAGCCAATCGAATATGAATATTTGTTCGTCCACAATTATCAGATAATTAATGCAGTAGCTACCTGTTGTTTTTCTATTGAGAATTCAATTAGTAATATAGTGGGATAAATGATTATATTTTAATATGCAAGTGAGTATTAATTTATATTCAAGCAAGTTGGTATACATATAAACTAGGGCTGTACCGATACTATCGGTACTCGTTATATCGGCCATATTTTAAGTATCGGTACTCGATATCGGATCGGCAAATATGAATTTAATAATGCCGATACTATTAGAAAGTCTTATTTTTATCAAAAATTCACTTATTACATCTTTTATTGCTTTAGTTTCTATTGTTGAGAAAATATACGATGAATATCATTGTAACTAATTAATTTTGTTTAAAGTGTCTTTTATTAAGTTTAACGGCAGCAGACAACAATAAACTGAAAATGAAACATGTTCAGACGGGCAACTGAACCAATTATGACAGACGTACGTATTAGGATTATAATAATTAAATAGGTGGTAATAATTACGATTCTGGTTAAATTGTTATAAGTAAGAAATTATTAAGTTTTAAAAACGTATGATTTAAATATATAAATCATAAGCTCACGTACCGTGGCATACGTAAGTTTGTAAATAAAATGGCTGTCTGATGATGCACTATAAGTAGGTATGTTCCAAACAGACTCTGACATGTATCAAACTTGTACTAAAACGGTTATATATAATAAGTCATTGCGATTCAATTAAATAAGTAGAGTATTAAGAATAATGGTTGAATAAACTAAATTAACCATGTTTTGGATTATAAACAATGATTACAATACTTGAAACTTATTTATATTATATTTAAAAACAAACTGGACGAAGCCACGGATATACCAATTCATTACATCCGGTTTCTTAGTACTACTCTACTCATACGTCATCGTTGTTTCCAACCAATAGCAGTGCACATTTATGGTCTTAAGAAAATTGAATAGAAGTATTTGGTAGCTCATTGGAAGATAATAGATTGTGCATACCTACGTAGTATGTACATTATACGGTACATATCAGATTCGGTACATTTAATATATAGGTTAATAAAATTAATAATAATAATGTGTAATTAAAAAATATCGGCTTCGGGAGTATCGGAATATCGGTGATTTTTAAGTATCGGTATCGGCAGACTACCAAAACCTCGTATCGGTATCGGCAATAATTATGGTATTGGTACATCCCTAATATAAATTGATTTAACAGAACTTCTCTACTCTCTAAAGTAAAATATGATTTAAAGAGAAAACATTAGTTACCTTCGCAATTTTGCGGAAGATTATATTTTCATCAGAATTTATTTATTTATTTATCATCTTGTTATTCGCTAAACTGAAAAAGTGTTCAACCAAATTGCCTGAAATTTGGTGAAACGATTGGTCCATGTCCAGTGACCTGCTGCTAGAATTTTGGGAGTGACCTGGTCAAAGCTCAAGGTCATGGTCATTTATAAATCAAAAAGTATCAAACCATTTTGCATGAAACTTGGTGGGACGATTGGTCAATATACAGGAATCATTTTGTTAGATTTTGGGAGCGATGTGTTCAAAGATCAATGTCAAGGCCATTTGTAACTCAAAAAGTGTTCAACCAAATTGTCTAAAATTTGATGGTACAATTAGTCAATGTCCAAAAACCATCTGGAAGAATTTTGGGAGCGATCTGGTCAAAGGTCACGGTCATTTATAACTCAAAAAGTATTGAACCATATTGCATGAAACTTGGTGGGACGATTGGTTATAATCCAGTTAGCAGTTTATCAGATTTTGGTAGACAACGGGTCAAAGCGGCGGCGAAAGTATGCGCTCTACCGAGTGCACATAATCTAGTTCTATAGGTATAGGGTAAGTTACAAATTATAGGAGAGGTCCACTTTTACAAACATGTGTATAAGAAAAATCTATATATAATTTTAATTGCTATTTTAATTGATATTAAATATCATAGATACCAATTTATATAACGAATTAATTCTTAAATTATATTTTTTCCCTTGTATGACCAAAATTGTAGAACTGTTCAATAATTCGTCACTTACCCTACAATTGATTTCTATCTGAAAATAAAGCTTTAAAATTAATATTTTTAGCCTTCATCATAAGACAATACTCGATTAAATCCAGGGTACAGAAACATGAATATGAATGTATTCTGATTAAATCCAAATAATAACAATAATAATTTTATAAATTCAATTATTAATCATGACATGTTCTGTACATGTCTGACTCTGATTGCGTGCGCATAAAATACCTTCCGTGACGGGTACCAAACTCCTGAACATGTTTCAATCTTTCAAATACGTTTAGAAAAGTATTATTTGTGAGTTCTTGGGTAATTTCCTAATTTTAAACACGGTATATTTTCTTATGTTATCAAAATGTAGAACCGGGCGATAATTCGTAACTTACAGCCTTACTCTAATTATTATACTTTAAAGTTTATACTTATTACCTATAGGTACCTACATGTTCAACTTCTGAACATGTTTCAATCACTCAGTTGGGTTTACTAGCAGTAGTAGTTGCTTTTACCTGCAGTAGGTAAGTAAATGTAATAGGGTTTGAATGTGACTAGGTAAGTAGTAAATATTCAGTTATTTCAGATTATGCAAATAATCTGGGGTTACAGAATTATATTTGATAACAGTCATAACACTGTGTACCACAGTACCTCACCTGTAACCTAGCTACCTAATAATAACAATTTTTATATTGTTTTTTCTTATAGGTATAACCAAGTTGTAGTACCTAGGTAGGTACTGAGTCACTGACCGATAATTCGGAACTTATCTTAAGTCCAGTCTGTATTTGGTGCACAAAATTCCACTGACTTTTTGAAAAAGCTGAAAAAATCCACCATACCTACATTTCCAGTAATTTGGCTGATCCAACAACATTTTTCTACCATAAATTAATAGTAACATAGGAATAAATAACTTAAAATCCACCAACTTTGCCAGAATATCATTTTCAATGTAGAAAAAATTCCACCAACAAGGCAACAACTTAACAAGTTGCTGTTGGTGGAATCCAGTCTGCAAAACATGCACGCACAATCAGTCTCCAGATATTTAATTTTTGGCAAATTTGTCTCCAAAGATTTTCAAATTTCTCTCCAAAATGACTAAAAATCTCAAAATTCTCTCCACTAATTAGGTACATGTAAACATTAGAATTAATTAGGAAATTTTCGCCGGATAATTCAGGAGACTAATTTTCAAGGCCTTCCAGTTCCAGATTGTATTTGGTATTGGTGGTAAATTCCAGACATGTCAGGAGATATTCAATTTCTCTAATAAAAAAATTCCTGCAATGTCATAGGATATTTAGCCAATTATTCCTATATTACCATTACTTTTTGGAGGGGAAATTCCAAAAGTGTTGGAGGACTAGACAAATTGATGTAAAATGTTGACAGCTTTTTTCTCAGATTTTTTGAAAAAATCAGAGGAGTTTAGTGCACCAAATACAAACTGGAAGGCCTTAATAGTAGCCGGGTAAACTTCACAACTTCATGCATCTTTTGCATACTGGGCTGGAATAAGGAATTTACCATAAAATACAGTCTTGGGCGTGTCCATGTTGCCGAAGATCTTGGGAGACATATTTTGAGGGAAAATATATCTTTGTAAGATCTTACAAGACACTTTCCTAATTAATTCCTTTTTTACATGTATTAATTGCCAGTCTGCAGAATATAGGAGATATTTGGGATATTCTCTCTGCATAATTTTGAATTAATTCCTATATTTACATTAATTTCGCTACGAACACTTCTGAATTAATCCCTATATATTGCTACGAACAGTCTCAGAATAAGAGATCTCTACGAACACTTTGGATTAATTGGAGAGTCAGAGATTTTACAGAATTCTGTTCATTTTGGAGACAGATTTGAAAATCTTTGGAGACAATTTCAGACAAATCGTCCTCAAAAAAAAAGTAGAGATATTTGACAGATTTGCCACACTTTGCAGACTGGCAATAAGTCTATAGGCTATAAGAATTTATGGTAATGTAATCAATTTGGAAAGATATTTAGTTTGTTTTGGTGATAGCTGGAGAGACGAAAGGAGAGTTTATGAGCCATACTATTTTACTTGGTAAACTAGTAGTGTCGCTGTGTAATGTGTTGTACGGTTTTGGTTAAACACTGCTCAACCTTTTTAATTGGGTATCACTCCTCACCTATTATTATTTTATAACCACTTGTTTTAGCTTAAATCTGATTGCACTATAATATATTATAGCAACTGGAATTAATTTCAAAGTTTTCTAGAAAGTGATAATTAATATAACTAGCTAAAGGAATTGATTGAATATTTCAAAATTTGTAGATTAATTTATTAATTTCAATTATTTGCTACTTGATTAGAAGTAGGTAGCTACATATGTTGAAAAGGTCAGCATCCAGAAATTGTCTTAAGAATTTAACCCAAACAAGTATATATTCAAACATACATAATATTTGTGATGAATTCATTTTCAGAAGATAACACTTTTCTTTGAAATTGGGTTGCCTATACTAGCTAGTATCTAATTTTATCTGCTATTATTGTATTATATTCTTCATAATGGTACAAGATTCCATGGAAATGGGTTTAGAAGAGACTCATAGACAATCTGTTGAGTATCGCAGTGTAAATGAGAACCATTTTCCCAAGAAAAAGGTAAAGTAACAGTATAATCTAGAATGTCACTTTACTATGTGTATAGCGATTCTTATCATGTTTTCAATATCAGTTATGTAAGTCTTGCATCAATAATTATTGCTAGGAATAGTTTGAAGTTGAAACACATTTATTGAATATTAATATTGAAACAGGCACACAAGTTGAGTGCTGCAACAGCAAGTCAGCTTCCAGATCAACATTTGGGCCCATCTGAGCTAAATCCTGTTGATCCCGATATAAAAAGATGGAAAAGATTGCAGGTGTTGCATTAATTATATACATTATATATTATTGAATAATTATTAAATTAAAATTCCAATCCATATATCTACATTTTTCTTGTTTTGTTGTTAATCAGACATTCTTTAAATATATATTTTTAAGCAAGTGGTTAAGCCAAGTATTCTATATTGCTTGAAAAAACCATTTGTAATGCTGTACTTAAATATATTCATTACAGGTCGTTACAGCGGTGTTTATCGTAGTACTTTTCACCATTGTGATGTTTTCCTGGTCTATCATTCAAAACCATACTAAAATTAGTATATTGGAAGTGAAATTTGATGCTCTGGCTAAAGAAATTGGAAGAGGAGAGGTGAGAAGTCTGATTAGTTTAGCTACTTGAAGAGAGTAAGTATTTATCTGTCATTGATTGGGTAGTTATCTGCCTCTCATGAATATATTTTTTGTGACTATATAGTCTCATTCTTTATAAAATATAACTTTGTGTAGTTGCATCTTTTAATTTCTATTTTAGTAGCTACGTATTTGTGATATAGCTAGCTACTTCTAATTTCATTCATATCTGTTCAAAACTATTCTTGATAGCTATAGGTAAAAAATTATCTTTAATTTTTTTTTGAAATATTGTTTGCAATGGCTATATTGTATTCAAAAATTAGTATTCCAGGTCACATAAATAACATATTAATATTTTATTTACATTCTTTGTAATATTTGTAGTTAGCTACTAAGATTGTGTTAGTATACAAACCTGTTTTTATTTCTAAATCTGCTAATCCTTATATATTTTTAATTGTCAGGAATACCAATATAAATTTATTGAAGAAGTGAAGGATCTTGTGATTGAGCAAAGTAAGTATCAAAAAGAACAACTAGATGTTCTAAAAAAGAAATTGAACATGACTTCAATTCAAGTTAATGAACAAGCTACCAATCATGGAGACCAACTAGATGTTCTAGAAGAAAAACTGAACATGACTTCAATTCAAGTTAATGAACAAGCTACCAATCATGGAGACCAACTAGATGTTCTAGAAAAGAAAATGGAGATGCAATTGAAAAAACTCCTTGAGCAAAATAACTATCATGGAAGCCAACTTGATGTTCTAGAAAAGAAAATGGAAAATACTTTCAAACTGAACAAGGAGAACGGAGGAAGGTCAGGTCAGATTTTATAGCTACCATTTTATCTTTTTCATTGATTATAGCGACGTCTATTTAATAATTGTTGTAGGTACTAAATATATTATTGAAATAGAAAATTACTTTTATTTTTTTTATTGTAGTTCAAACAGTCATCAAGCCAAGTCAGCAACAGATACGCCAGCGAAATAATTTTTTCTCCAGAAATAATGGATACACCTTCAATTCAGGTGAGGTTTTATCCTGAAAATTTTCCTCTTTGTTATTCATTCTATATAACTATTGTCATATATCACAAGTTTCCTATAGAACCAGATTTTTGGAAAGAAATTCTTTTTAACTAATGTTTTTAAACTTATTTTTACACAGTTGGGACCCTCCTACTACCTGTGTTGATGATCTTCACTTTGATCAACTATGCTAGTACATGAGTTCTGACGTACAAAATTGCACAACCCTTATCAATGAAATAGGTAGCTATCACATGTAGAATCTTCACCCAAGTCAAGTTTGGGGTGACGATTCTACATGTGGGATTTCCTGGAGTGACGATTCTACATATGGGAATTCTCGTGGATACGATTTTACATAGGGAATTCTCGTGGTAACGATTTTACATAGGGAATTCTCGTGGTAACGATTTTACATATGGGAATTCTCGTGGTAACGATTTTACATATGGGAAATTCTCGTGGTAAAGATTTTACATGAGGGAATTCTTGGGGTGACGATTTTATATGTGGGAATTCTTGGGTTGACGATTTTACATGTGGGAATTCTTGGGGTGGTTATTTAACTTGTAGGAATTCTTCGGGTGACGATTTGACATGTGGGAAATTCTTGTGGTATCTATTTTACATCTATTTCTTGGGTGACTATTTCACATGTGGGATTTCATAGTACGTTTTTAGATGTTGAAATTCTTGGGGTGACTATTCTACATGTGAGAAGAATCTTGGGACAATTCTAGGTACATGTGGATCCCGTAGAAATGTTTAATTACTTCTAGCATCCTGTGATTTGATGCCTGCCTTTAAGTGACTTATTGTATTTGATGTATTGAACAACTATTAGCTACTTGAGCAATAATTTAGGTGTAATTCGTAATTTAATCAAAATTATCTCACGTTAGGTAGAAGCAGTGAAATGCTTTTCGCACAATTTGTAGCACTAGGAGACTGAAAAAAACTCAATTGAAAGTATATTCATTCGCTAATGATTAAAATTATATTGAAAGATTGAATAGTGTTCATAGAGTCTCTTATCTCATCTCCTTTTACGTAATGCATCTAGAGATGATTACCTGTTGTCGTACCGTCTTATATATATATATATCATTAGTATATTAGTGTGACCAGTTCAGTGTGTAGATGAGCTGATTCTCTGAGTTTGAATTAGTCATTGTCTGTGCACGAGAGTTTTTTTATAGTCACAATTCTTTTCTCAATCAAAAATTGTAAGCATTGTTAAGCCAGAAATGAAATCTCCCTGCTGCAGTTTCTGATATCGGTTTACTGTTATGTGATGTATGATTAAGAGTTTATAGTCATTTGGAGGAGGGTTTCTATGGAGAAAGTCTTTGCAGAGGATTAAAACTATAGTATCTTAATCCTTAATTTGTTGTTAAGTAGCATAGCTATATCTAAGATATACTTTGTATGGTGTAGCTCAAAAGTTATTTCTAGCTAATTTTATCTCTCTATAGTCTATACAAATTGGAACCAGTGACTGTGATATAAAATCTTAACATTGAGTGTGTATGTTATTAAGAGTTCTCAAATCGTATATTTTTATTCTACTCTTAGCACTTAAAAACTAATTTATATGGCTAATAATAATCATCATCTTAGCACTTTAATCTATGAATTTACTGGTATGTTATAATGACTGCATATTTAATTGAAGATTTTAATATGGCCCCGCTCTTATTAAGCCTCAGACCTAATGACAATCATATAAGTGTTGGACATGTCTCGCTTTTATTTCTATTGCTAAATTGGTTGGTGGACTCTGGAGTAGATCATAAAATTATGGATATATAGGTATGATAGTAAATAATATACGTTATTTCCTTAAAATTATCTATCCCACCTACATTAGTTACGACGAAAACAGTTTCAACTGAAAACAACCAACCAAATAAAAGCGAGACATGTCCCACACTTATTCGTATGGCTGTAATCTGAACACTACAATATCTGTTTAATCCCGAGTTACTAATTCGAGTCTAAAGGTAAAGATTATTCGTATTTGTTTTTAAATAATCGCAGTGAAACCAATTAATTCCACATTATTTTAACAAAATACATAAAGTGTACCTATTCAATGTCAAATAAAAATACTAAAGTGATGAGCGCCGAACTATTTTTTGTTTATATAATTTTAATCGGAAATCTAATCAAATGGCGTACGATGTTTTTCTTCAGTGTTAGATTAATGTTTCGTACTTTTACTGCACAATGTGTGGAAAACTTGTAAAAGTATATAGTTACTTGGAACTTTATAGAATAATATATTTGGTGGTTTTCAGATTAATGATCTTAGGCCTTATTTTTGCAATATAATGCAATAAATTCTATTTTGGAGGTTAGCTGTGACATTAAAAATTTAATAGCATTGAATAAGTTATTTATTTATTTCAAGCACTACACTAGACCAATGAACTAGTTAGGAATATCAAAATAATGTATAATTACTTTTTATTTGATTAAAATGCATTTTAGATAATGTTCGATTTTACTTTTAAGCTCCTCCAATTGAGGATCCTCTTCTGCAGTCATTTATTCATGTAGTCTGATATCAGTCACATCACCATGTTTTTTTTTTCATAGCTAAAATTAATAAAAGACAAAAAGAATAGTTTTCCCGTTAAAAATGATCACAATATTAATTTGGTTTTCGTAATCTGTTGAAATGTGAATAATTCTGACTTGAGAACAAATATGATTATTATTATTTTGAATATAATCTTAAATTTCGATAATTTAGTTGAAAACCACTGAGTTTTTGTTTAAATCCTTCAATATTAAAGCCCCAGCAACATCACTAGGTGTGACAATATGCTTTTAAAATCAAAATTCGCGAGAATATTAGAATTAAAGAGTGTTGAATCGTTTTAAACCAGCGGTATATAGTATTAGATATCATTTCGTCTGTGATATTCTTTAGATCTATGATTTTAAAAGCATTTGTTCCAGCCCTCAAGTAGCTAACAATACAAAGAGAACCTCGCGTCATCCGATAAAGTATAGGGATTTAATAATAATAAAGTTTATTGATACACTCTCACAAGAAAGTAGATTAAAAATATAATAAAAAGTTAAAATATATATACATAATAAAAATATAAAAATAAATTACGTATTCAAAATAAAAAAATACGTATTCAAAATAAAAAAATACGTATTCAAAATAAAAAAATAATACATAATTAGACAAGTAACCATTATATCTTGTAAACAACGAATCCTTGGCTATTTGGGCAGTTCTTAAAAGCTGTATAAAAAACATCTTCAACAATAAATCAACTAGATTGAAGAATATTTCTTATAGTTTTGATACAACTGAATTTAATATAAAATATTACTGCAATATAATGCTATGGACAGATACAATACATTCCATTATTTGCGTATGTAGAATTGTAGATCTCTCGTTAGGTTTGTATCTGTGCGATGAAACAAATATGATGGCATTAGAGCTCCTCGCCACCAGAATATATAATGAAGAGTTTAGACAAGTAACTATATTAGCATGCAAAGCAGTGGTCTCTGTAAAGATGTATATACATATCTCTTTAAAGCTACATAACTATATTCTGAATTAAAGTGAGACGTGTGATGTGTCACAGTATACATAGGTAGGCATATTTTAAACTGCGAGTGTGAGCATTTCGGTGTTTTTTTGTTAATGAGACTAATTCAATTTAAGTCTGAGAACAGGTGAGAGAAATCTTTAGTGATTTTAGGCTTCGCAATAAAAAGGCATAGCTTTTTTTCAATATCAAATCAATCGGTAATTTTCACAAAAGTTTTAAAATTTTTAAGAAATTACGTAATTGCGTCTCACAATTTTTACAGCTTCATAATTTTATTTGTGCATCTGTAATAATATAACTGAAAATTTATCTCTTATATTTATTTTGTTCTTGAAATCATTATTTTAGGGAGCATTCACCAATAACGTTGAGTTAGTATTTAATAGCACTAATGGCCTCCATTCTATCTAACGCTTTTCAATAACTTGCTCAATGTTGCTAAGAGCATCCCAGACTTAATTTAATAATAACTGTTACAAGCATTCACCTCAGCTTGCCTAGCTAAGGTGTCACCAAGCGCCGACTCTCTCACTATAGAGTTATTATAAATCACTATTTAATTTATCACTAACTACCCTCATAACTCGTGCAATTTAATTAAATCTCTCGAGTGTAATAACAGATACCATTTTGGTCAGTCGAAATGGAGCTCAGTAAATAACTAAAAAGATACGCAAGCAAGAAATTTGATTAAGAATGCTGCAAGCTTGCTCCTATTTATAATTATAGATATTTGAATATATAATGGAATAAGATTTGCATGCATAAATGAATTATTGATTTTCATCTGTTCTGATGATATTACTTAATTTACCATTATTAACTCAATAGAATACAGACGAAGATAATATGCTACAACTAGATTACGTGCACTCACTAGAGCGCATACCTTCGCCGCCGCTTTGACCCGTTCTCTCCCAAAATCTAATAAACTGGTAACTGGAGAATGACCAATTGTCCCACCAAGTTTCATGCAATATGGTTTAAAACTTTTTGAGTTATAAATGACCTTGACCTTTGATCGGTTGCTCCCAAAATTCTACCAGATGGTTCAGGTATATTGAACAATCGTCTCATCAAATTTCAGACAATTTGGTTGAACAGTTTTTGAGTTATAAATGACCTTGACCTTGACCTTTGACCCGGTCAATTCTAAAATCTAACAAGATTGTTCCTGTGTATTGACAAATCGTCATACCAAATCTCATGCAATACGGTTCAAAACTTTTTGAGTTATAAATGACCTTGACCTTGAACTTTGACCGGGTCGCTCCCACAATTCACTGGACATTGACCAATCGTTTCACCAAATTTCATGCAATTTGGTAGAATAATTTTTCAGTTGTGCGAATAAAAAGATGATAAATAAATAAATACATTTCGCAAATTTGCGAAGGTAATAAGATACAGCACTCTCGAAAAATTTGATTTAAAAAATGCATTGTGCTGCCACCTGTGTTTAAAACTTAGTAACTATTTGTTAATACGCTACCGCAACATTTAGTTCTAACTGAAACTTCGTAAAGATATTTTAAACTTATTTGTTATTTACAAAATTCTTTTTGCAAATTGCATCTAAACAAACCCAAAGAAAATTTACCTAAACTTTGATCCTTTGACAGCTAATAAAAAAACAAACCTTCCAAAAAATGGAACAACTAGCGCCATCTCTTTCATAAAACGTAAGTGAAATTTTGGCAAAACATTTCTCCCACTCTTTTGTATCGAAATTCCCCTAATTCGTTCATTTTCGAAATTCTGTTGAAAGACTGGAAGGCAATTGCGAGTGCGAACAATACTGCCTGGACCTGATAGCAGGAATGCAAACAGTTGAGGTTAATTAAAGTCCCCACTAACAGAATCGCCTGTTTGAGTAAACATGAATAATTCAAAGGTGGATTAGACTGAAACCCAGCAGCCACTTGGATACAGTTCGTCACTGCGAAACCTGAAATTGGATCTGATAATTAGTAGAGTGAAAGTAGAATTATTATTGTAGAACTAGTGTACTTCCCCATTAAAAAAGGGGGTTCAATAAAAAAAGAGAAAATCCATAAGAAAATATAAAAATCTATATAGATTTTTTTTTTTTTGAGCGTGATTGATGTATTAATAAATATTTATATATAAACACAATGCTTTTTATTTGTAGGGAGGGATAAGATGAAAAAAGTTGCCAAAGCATGATAGTTATTCATATTAATAAGCTTTTTTCAAAACTGAATCAAATATATCTGGCTGTGAAAAATACAGTGACATTTTATAATAGGGTAACTGTCTTGGTACTCAGACACTTAATCAGGCTCGCAGTAATCGGAAACTGGGTGTTATAAATAATCATAATAAAGTTTATTGAAGATATTAAAAAGATTATAAGTTCTATCACATAAAAAGAAAAAAGATATAGGTTTACATTTTTAAAATTCAAACTAATATATATATACAAATAATTAATATCACCAAGCCCATTATAGTAGCTAGGAGCTATTCGGGCAGTATAAATTATATACTTGTTCATGCTAATATAAATTATATATTTGTTCATGCTAATATAAATTATATATTGGTTCATGCTAATATAAATTATATATTTGTTCATGCTAATATAAATTATATATTGGTTCATGCTAATATAAATTTTATATTTGTTCATGCTAATATAAATTATATATTGGTTCATGCTAATATAAATTATATATTTGTTCATGCTAATATAAATTATATATTGGTTCCAGCTAATATAAATTATATATTGGTTCATGCCTTCGAGTTGGTACAGTAAGCGTCTGCAAATTGAATGGTTTCCTGAATGAATTCCTCCATTATTTTCCGATATGTATCTCCAATTAAATCTAAAATATTTATCTTATACTCAAGGTTTTTCTAAAAGTGAATTCTATATTCATGCTTTTTTCCATATCAACTCATTAATTCATTCAAAACTTGCACTTCAATGAATGATTGCTGTTGGTGGATGAATGAGTCTCATCATATTCAATATTATTTATGCATTTTAATCATTTATATTCACTGTAAATAGAGATTGCATGCACACATCATTATTCAAGAGGTTATTTAAACTCACGTTGAAGTTTTTTTTTATTTCAAGCTTTCTCTTTACACTCATTAGTGTTATAGTTTTTGCAGGTAAAATTAAACCGTTTTATTTCAGGTGAATAGAATGAAATAATTAATTTATAATAAGTGAATATTATATAAAATAATACTTTGTATAATCAAGTAACGAAATGCTAGTTTCTCGACAAATAGGCATATATGAAAAAACTAATTAACTATCATTTTCATTTTTG
Organism: Caprella mutica; assembly: GCA_947561585.1. Classification (NCBI taxonomy): domain Eukaryota; kingdom Metazoa; phylum Arthropoda; class Malacostraca; order Amphipoda; family Caprellidae; genus Caprella; species Caprella mutica. The sequence continues at coordinate 41,187 of CANNZV010003008.1, forward strand.
TTTCATTGTTCCTCTCAAGGGAAATTATTATAATTGAATCGGCGGCTGCAAAGAAATATAACTGTTTGCTAACAATTTTCCTGGGATCAAATATTGACAAAAGACTTGAAGTTTATCAGAAAATAAACTGACAGCTTTAGAATTGTTAGAGGAAAAGATTTTATTCCAAAGAAAATTAGGGACCTCTTTTTGTTAAGACATTATTTCTCTATTTTTCGATTCTATTTTGGAGACCTAAGGTTTGGTCAAATTGAGTTTTATATTAATTTCAAATTTATTTGAGTTGAACAGTCATACGTCATTACAATATACATTCATGAACATTAAGATTTCATCATAGTGTAGGAGAGTTCATTCAAAAATAATATTACCTTTTTTAAGAAAAACATTACTGTATAAAATTATGCAAATAGTTCACAATTATTGAACAGTTCAGTGCCATGATATATCGATTATTAATAATTATTTGTAATTTTAAATCAATATTGAAACTGCATATCTTCTGATTAAATCACTAAAATCATGTTGAAGAATTCATAATATTATCATAGTAATTAAATTTGTGACCATTCATTCTTATTTTGTTCAATATATTGAATAGTTTTTATACTGCATTGAAATAAACCTTTTTCATGGCTGTCTATTCTTAAATATAATGCACTCTTCACAGTTAGATCATATACTGAAAAGTGAAAACTATTAAACTCAACTCTCACATTCTTCAGTAACTGAGAATTATCCGAAAGCCATTTATCTTGTTGTTTATCCTGTACAGCAAACTCTTTCTCAAACAGCGCATCCATACAAATAAAGTTTCCAATAACTCAGGCCGTATGTATTACCTCGTAAAGACAACTCTCCAATATTGCCTAAGAGCTTTTCTGGAGAGCTGGCGATAGGTTCGAATTAACTTTACCACCCTCTACGAGATGGTAAAGCTTCTTCTGATGTATCTTCATATGTACCACCCTCTACAAGATGGCAAAGTATCTTCTGATGTATCTCCATATGTACCACCCTCTACAAGATGGCAAAGTATCTTCTGATGTATCTCCATATGTATCACCCTCTACGAGATGGCAAAGTATCTTCTGATGTATCTCCATATGTATCACCCTCTACGAGATGGCAAAGGATCTCCATATGATTGGACTGAAAAGATTTTCTTTAACTGACTTTAGATAAAAAGATTTGCTGTAAGGATCTCATATTTACTATATATATTACAACGTGCTCTATCGTTTTGAAACATGATGCAGAGTGTTTAAAAACCTTTTAAATTATAACAGTTCAAACATATTCAGCCAGTAACATATTTAGCCAATCCCAATTCAAACATATTTAGCCAGTTCAAACATATTCAGCCAGTTCAAACATATTTAGCCAATCCCAATTCAAACATATTTAGCCAATTCAAACATATTCAGCCAGTTCAAACATATTTAGCCAATCCCAATTCAAACATATTTAGCCAATTCAAACATATTCAGCCAGTTCAAACATATTTAGCCAATCCCAATTCAAACATATTTAGCCAGTTCAAACAGGTTTTAGTGTTTTACTACCTGTGTTTTATTTGCATTTCTTTTACTGCCATTGATTTTGACATCAAAGTGATGAAGAATTTGAAATTAGTGCGTGGATGATAGTTGCGACGTGATTTGTTCAGTGAATAGGAAAATCATAGCCATGCAATAACAATCATTGCACTTTTCATCCTTAGTTAGGTAGTCCTTTACGATTTCTAAAATTACAAATATAGTAACTATGATTCCGTAAGCTCGTCTTTTTATTTTATTGTCATACACTACCCAATCACCGGTGACGAATTGTCCGAAATTTTTTTTAATATGTTTACTTAATAATCCTAAAATTATTCTGATGTGTATCTGTCTGTTGGTTGGTTGAACGAAAACTATTAGGCTTTATCATACGATTCATTTTCATGATCAAACGCTTTGATGTTCGAAAAACAGAAACCTGGATAACAGAAAATCCAGATAACACAAGTCCAATCAGCAGAAAATACCGATAACAGAAACTTTGAATAACAGACAATCCTGATGAAAAAAAAACAAAAATCCGGATAACAAAAATCTAGTTAACAGAAAATCCGGATAACAGACAAATAGAAATCTTGATAACACAGAAATCAAATAAATAGAAAATTTTCAAATGCTGTTTTTTCATATCTCATTCCTTTCTGATTCTCAAATTTTTTTTTCCAGATTTGTTAATTCTGAATATTTTGTTATTCTTCCAGTAATGTTTTTTTCTGTTGTCGGGATTTTTGCTAATTGATTTTATTCCGCTTTTCTTTTAATCGGATTAGTTATTTTTCTGTATTCAACACTGATTCTTTGCGCTGTGCATTTTTGTCGATTAAATCTATTTCTCATCACGTGAAATTTCCACGAGTCCTGCTAGTTGTTACGAACATCTAAACAAAGAACTAAATTCAAATGAACGGAATCGAATTTATTTAATTTAAAGAATAGATTCATATATTCACTATTGTTGATGATTCCTAAAATAAAATTACCATAAAACTCATTGTCTAATTGTATTTTATTTTCGGACATTATCAGAATTTTTTTAAATAATTTAATATCATTTTAACTGACTAATTTAAATTAGATAGTTTTTCTTATATTCTCCAATGCATGAAACCGTCTAATAACTCTAAAGTCAGCCTAACACCAATTCACAACATTCCCATCCACTATCAAATTAACGCCGATGTGAATGTCGATGGAGACCTAATAAAAATGGAACTCGAGAGTCAACGACCAAAGCCAATATTTGATCCAATTGAAAGCTAATTATGTAATCATCGAAATGAATAGCTTTAACCAGTACAATTCCAAATAGGTTCAATAGCCAAGTCATTTCTACCTACACTCAATCTAAATGGTGGAACTCGCAATGAATACCAAAAATTCATCAGGAGTCCATTGCAGTCGAAGCCTCGGCTCATCAGACCAGTAATTAACTGAGACAATAGAGTTCGACATAACAATACATTATGGCCACTCACTGAAAGAATAAGCTAACGAATTATTGCCTCAGCTCTCTATATCTGAAGGAAAACCTAATTCTGTCAGAAAGGGAGAGTGCACGTGATCCAAATGTAGAGTATATTATTGGCATGAAGGCACTGGTGCCTAACTATAGGGTTTCATACGCTCAATTGTTCTAGGAAATTATTTTCAATTCAATAATAAATATTTATTATTTCAATATTCCTTCAATTATTGAACCTTTTCGAGTTTTTTTTTTATTTCAGAAATGATTTCGATACCGAATAATTTACCACCAAACTATTATTACAATTTTTTTAATTTAGACAAGGAAGTGAAATAAACACCAAGAAGCTTATATATAACAATCACAGAATGATCTCAAATCATTTGTTACCTACATTAGAAGTTTTGAACGTTTGATTAATTATCAACCAATGCGGAAATGATTTTAACTTGATTAATGACATCTCAGCGTATTTTCATTTAGATTAAAGCATTTCTGCGGAGTAAATACAAGGATAGAATCTTATTGAAAAGAACTGTATAGTTAAATAAAGAACAAGCCTTTTTGTAAATTCCTATTGAAAAGTAGGATCTAATCGGCCAGATTAACAAAAAAATCGAGAGGTAAGATATAAGACTGAATAGAAGACTAGTTGAGGTACATTGTAGACATTAATTTGATAATTATTTTTAATGTTTTTATAAGGAAGGTAATTGACAATTGAAAATTTTTCAATTTATTTCCAAAATCACGACTCAGACTAATTACAAATGTTAATAAGAGCAAGACTTCACTTGAAGTTATTATATAACTATAATTCCATAAAAATATTTCATACTGATGAGTTAGAATAAAAGAGTAAAGCTCTACTTAGCGTATACTGCTCTAAGTATAGTAAAACTCTAAGTATTACTACCTTTAATTCATTCCGTACCTTGAACTTTCACAACTGACTCTAAAAAAAAGTAAATGTATATACGCTAAGTGTAGCCTTTTAAACCATTTTCTTTTAATCTAACTTTCAGTAAATGAAATGTTTGAATTACAATAATTTACTATCTTTGAATCAATTTTTAAAGTTGATTTTAAAGCTTTTTGAAAAGCGTGACTTGCTTGTATTATTCAGTCATATTTTTAATGCTTCCATTTTCTTTTCTCAGTTTTTTTTATCAAGTTTAATAAAAACAATATCAATTACATTTGCACCCTTCCGTGGCTTCTGTACTCTATACTAAATAAATCATTTACATGCAATCATTATTAATAATCGCTCCGCATTCGATCTGAACCTATACTCAATGTTGTTCATACTTCCTTGTTTACACGTCTGACATCTCCTGGGAAATCTTCCTCCGAAGCAAGCTATAGTGAGTGGTAACGTGGATTCTATCGAACCGTTAATGTCTTATTTCTTCTTGATTAATTTGTAAGTATTTGATTGTATTTATATTATATCTAAGTACTTTATATGTCCAGACGTTACTGTACAATAGTAGAAAATGATAGGATTGAAAGATGGATTAGAAAACATTTGCTAAGTTCAAGTGAAATTTATCTTTATTTTTTACGGATTTTTCACCTCCATTTCCAATGATAATTGTATTTAAAATCAATAAATTTTGCGAATAAAAGAGCTATTTATTTTAATCAGAAAGAAAGGACACTGTGAGTGCCCGATAACGAGTGATTTAATTTATTTTTAAAAAATCACAAATAAACTCTTGTTAACTTCAGATTTGTGCCACGCATTTTCATTCCATGCGAAGATTTTCTTATTAAACACATCCCACGTCGTATACTCTTCTTTCCATTTTCCTTCAAAAATAGAAAAAAACCTCTTTGGCAGTTTCCTCCGCACGAACTTCCTCACCTCTAAATTAATGACAGCGAAGAAAAAGAACCTCCACCTGCCAAAACAATGGCACGCTTTGTAGTCTTCCAGATATTCTCATGATGGATGGGCTGTATAAATATTATCAATGGGAGAGCTTTTGAAATCACCCTGAGGAATATACCTACTAAAAGGAGACGGCAAAACACACTGTTGTCCGTATGATGGATTGATTAGTCCTAAAAGAGATATATGGAACACGGTTATTCAACAAATTATTTGTCATGAAATCATACACAATTAATACAATTTGGTATTTTATTATTGAATTTTATCATATTTAACTATAATAGAATACATGTTTATCCTATTGGATTGTCATATGAGAAGAAAATTCAATCCAATCAATCTGCTGTATACCTTTTCAAATGTAAACAAAAGCCTAATGATGGCTGTTGAAATACATATATATAAAGGTAAAACCATGCACCTACGAATAGTAATTAGGCAGTACACGCGTGTTTCGTATTTCCACTAGCTTTGGGTTCAATGTTTCATCAATCAGGTTTTGTAGAGTTGTTAGAATCTAGTAAATATGTCTCTTTGATGGATTTACTGAAACACATCAATGAATTACTTGTTTGAAGTCTGCTAAGTGAATCTATTCAACATCCATTCGAATTATATTCTCATGAAAACCTATCAAGTGAATTGATTCGTTCATATTACTTTTAAGTTTAACTTTTCATTCTATATTTGGAATATAAAAGAAGGAAATCCAATTTATCGCAATTGTGTCTGTATCGGAGGAAAATGGTGAACCAAAGACAACTTGAATTAATCTGGGATATTGTTGTTGTTGTTGTATAACCTCACCAACATCCTCGCCGGGACGGAGGGGCCCCCCGGGTTTCAGCCACCCAAGGCACTGTGTGGGAGTGTGTTGGCCTAAGGGAAACTAGCATCATTCAGGAAGTTAACAACTGCCTGAGGATGGGTCCAAAGGTGCTCCAGTGAGTGAATGTTGTGTGTAGTTCTGTGTAGGTGTAGTGACGGAATTCTGGGATATATAATTTTGATTCGAGCGCGATTTAAGAAGATTTAAAGGAAGTTTCGATTGTTTCTTTACTTATTACTTTTATATACTAAAATGAGAATTAAATAACAGGGTATGGCCACTATATACATTACTTGACATGTATTCGAAAAATATAGTTTTATGAACCAATCTGATGTTTAGATATTCCTAATTAACCTATGTACGTTAAATCCACTGTCCGAGAACTGTGACGTTACTCCTCTAAAAATAGATTGGCAATTCGTACCCAATTTGGCCTTAGAAATGCCACTCGTCTATGCCGATGGCATGCAAACTAACCATAAATGTTGCACTCTGGTCCCAAGCACCTTTTTGCGCGAGTATTTCTAAAAAAAATTATCATGCAAGTGCACTTGCAAAGGAAATCACAATTCAGTGCAAAATCTATAGTCTATTATTGTCCATTACGCTGTGAATGTTGATCGTAAATTATTTTAATTTCGGACATAATCATCGGGATAATTTGTCGTGAAGAGAACACTTTTAAGGGCCGTACACACGCAGGTTTTTCAGTCTTTCCACCAGACTTTTTGCTAAGCTCCTCCTACTTTTTCCACGAGAATATAAGAAAAAGGGATACAATTATTATTTATTTCAGTTGGTATCTATGATACCTCCAGGTATCATGGATACCAACTGAAATAAATAACAATTGTATCTTTTGTTCCTATATTCTCGTGGAAAAAGTAGGAGGAGCTTAGCAAAAAGTCTGGTGGAAAGACTGAAAAAACCCTACGTGTGTACGGCCCTTTAAAGCGTGTACTACATCACTATACCTATTCTGATTGCTTTATTTTATTAATTAAATATCCTATCGATAGTATTAACTTACATATTAAATCATTATAATAATAGAGCGGTGAAAATATACTAGTAATAACGTACAAGTTATTCATAATGGAAAAAAAATGACAACATATGTTCCTTTTTATTCACTTTCGAAAAGTGATCGGAATAAATGCCTGGCTCGTTCTATCTCAATTCTTTCAGAAAGTTAGTTTTTAATATCGCGAGAGCATGTTAACTCGTACATTTTGAGGCAACTCATTCAACCTAGACCTTATTGTCTCCTAAGTTAAGGAACCTTTCCTTGAGCGCTTTAAGAAGTTTCTCCAGCCTTAAGGACCAGTCGCTGCCATACTTTATAACTTGGCTCGTAGAGTTGCTTTTATTAGTTCGCCCTGGTGTCCACATTTACTTTGAGCATTATTGACTCTTTATGACGCGATGAGGGGGGTATTTTCCTTGAAAGTCGGAATTATATTTCATCCAATGAGTTAAGAGTTCCGATCTTTTATTCGATATTTGGATTATACAGTTCCATTAGGTTTGACAAGAATTGACTGGTAAATTTGATGCTAATATATTTTACTGGTTATGTGATAGGATTAGGAGAATAATAATGATCAGAAATAATTAAATTATTAGATAGGTATATCTTTTAGAGAAAAGTGTACCTAATAATAATTTTCATGATATAAATTCAAATATCAATTACAAATACGTATAAGCTTTTTAAAATGAATATGATGAAAGAAATGTTCACTTATTATCTAAGGATTAATTATTATATAAAATGAGTTATTTTAATCTTCTTAATCAAGGATTACAAAACATTATAATATGATGATTGCTAATAATCATTTTTGTTAATATATGTTTCAATATAATTCATATATATTTTTAATATTAATATATTCTGTTTAGAGAAAGTAACTACCAGTTATTTAAACTGTAAATACATGTACAGAATGTTATAGTGGGTACATCGAAGATCAACGGGGGAACCACCTTAATAATCCTACTAATACTTCATTTCAATTTATTACTTAATATATAAACCCTAATAAGTATTATTGATTGTTAATTTATAGTCAATAACTTAGAAAACCAATTTTCGTATAGTTATTTAAGAAATCTTGATTATGCAAAACTGACTAAAGATTTCATAACTTTTTCTGACTTCCTGCAGATGTTTTCAATTTATTTGACATAATTCAGTCCCCAAACTAATCTTGGCAGCAGTCGAAAATATGGCTCTCCTTTTTGTCCTAGCGAGATTTGCAGAATATTGTTCTTTTGATCCGGAATTCCATTGGCTAATCCTCATTAGGGGCTTAAGAAAAGCTGAAGTGAAAACATCTCTCCGTGGTACCTACTGAGATTGAGCAGACTAGGTAAGATCACCAAAGAAAATGGAACTATGGAATACATTGCAGTAGAACTCCTCTGCAGTGAACTCCTCTATAGTGAACTCCTGTATAGTTAACTCCTCTAGAGTGAACTCCTCTATAGTGAACTCCTCTATAGTGAACGCCTCAATAGTGAACTCCTCTATAGTGAACTCCTCTATAGTTAACTCCTCTAGAGTGAACTCCTCTATAGTGAACTCCTCTATAGTGAACGCCTCAATAGTGAACTCCTCTATAGTGAACTCCTCTATAGTGAACGCCTCAATAGTGAACTCCTCAATAGTGAACTCCTCTATAGTGAACTCCTCAATAGTGAAATCCTCTATAGTGAACTCCTCTATAGTGAACTCCTCTATAGTGAACTCCTGTATAGTTAACTCCTCTGCAGTGAACTCCTCTATAGTGAACTCCTGTATTGTTAACTCCTCTATAGTGAACTCCTCTAGAGTGAACTCCTCTATAATGAACTCCTCTATAGTGAACACCTGTATAGTTAACTCCTCTATAGCGAAATCCTCTATAGTGAAATCCTCTATAGTGAACTCCTCTATAGTGAACTACTCTATAGTGAACTCCTCTATAGTGAACTCCGTTATAGTGAACTCCTCTATAAAGAGCTCCTCTATAGTGAGCTCCTCTATAGTGATCTACTCTATAGTGAACTCCTCTATAGTGAACTCCGTTATAGTGAACTCCTCTATAGAGAGCTCCTCTATAGTGAACTCCTCTATAGTGAACTCCGTTATAGTGAACTCCTCTATAGAGAACTCCTCTATAGTGAACTCCTCTATAGTGAACGAGTTAGGATATAGCCCGTATAGTGAACAGATTTTCTTTAGTCTGCCATAAAATAGCCTAAAGTTTCAGAAAACTGATGGTAATTTATCCTAGACTGAAAAAAATGGTTCACTATACAGGCTGCATCCTAATTCTCATTCACTATAGAGGAGCTCTACTGTACATCTTAGCCATAGCATTTGCTAAAATTTGAGAGAATTTTTTGCTACTGTAAATTGATATGGTATGATTCAAAGTACCACTCACTCATTTCAATAATGTCATAATTCGAATATCGCGAACATTTTGTGTTACGCACCCCATCTTACCAGGGTTGTGACATTTTGTAAAAATATGCTCTTAAAACTATAAACTCCATGAATGTTATAAACGACATCAAAATTTAGGGTATTGGAACTTCCTATCGCTAAACTAGAAGGGTTCTACACAATATTTTTAATGTCGCGCTTAGGATTACATGGAATTTATATTTTTAGAGCCTATTTTTTACTAAATGTCACAACCCTGGTAATAACGAATCTATTCCATTGTGTTATTGTTTACTGACCTTCATTCACCAAAGAAAAGTTCATCTAAACTGAATGTTTGATGTTAGGATTAATGTGAACGTATGACGGTATGAGATAAAATGAAAACTCGTCCAGTAAAATATTAACTTTTTTTAAATATGTCGTTACTTGGATTTCTTCTGTTATCCGAATTTCTGATATCCGGCCAATTATTTTGGTCATGGTATTGAATCGTAAATGTTTAAGCGTGACATTTTTCTTGCAACCAACCAACAGACAAATACACACCGTGTATTACATTATAGGGTGATATTATTATATTTCTGCTAACGAACAGCATTATTTAATTCAAATAAAGAAGAACTCAATACACATCTTTTGTATTAGTTTTTTTGCTAAGAAACAGCATTACTTTTTTCAAATAATGAAGAACTCAACACACATCTTTTGTATTCCATTCTAAACGCTCTGCCTACCCAGAGATCTCCAGAACTCTCTCGGCAGATAAACTTCAAAGCATTTCATAGGTGAATGAAAGCACTGCTGAGTAAATAGAATTACCTAAGAAGTCCGAACAATTTCCTTCTGTCCATCACACTCCAAGCGATAATGCCTGGCGAGAAGGCGATGGAGCGAAACGAGAAAAAGAGACAAAACTTCTCGTATTGACGCTAACCTTTTAAACTTCGCACCAAAATGGAAGATCGCGCGTTTAGTTCAGTCTATTTAGATTCTTGAGGATAAAAGTCAAAAGGCTCATGCATCTAAAATGTCCTACGAGAGTCTCTCAGTACTTTCAAATCAATTTCTTTGTCTCTTTTCCATCAGCTGTTAGAAAAAGAAAGATTGGAACCAAATAAAGTATTTAAAGATTGGAATACGCGAAGAAAATTAGTACAGAAGGTACTACATATGAATGCCTTCAGAATAGGTCGTATAGGATAGATTTTTTGGGATATATGGGCATAATTATTGTAAAAATGTTAGTCTAAATGACTCAATTTGCAAATAAGGACAAAAAATTTATAGTCTTTAAATTTTACAGTATCTAAATTTTAGGGTCTCTTTAGTTTTACAGTATCTAAATTTAACAGTATCTAAATTTTACAGTATCTAAATTTTAGAGTCTCTTAAATTTTACAGTATCTAAATTTTACAGTATCTAAATTTTCTCAAAAGCTAATTATCATAAAATGTCACGAAACAAACTTCTACCACGTCTAAGTTTTAAATTTATATTATCATTTATAGAAGAAAAGAGTTAACAATAATGTTTATATATTTGCTATCTCTCACGCACACAGAGACATATATTGTGAACCTGCATCAGGATTTTCATTTGAATTCTCCGCTCTTTGATGGTAGTTTGAAGTAATGAAAGAAAGATATATACATACACTGTGCAGTATAACAAAATAGGCACAGCAAAAGGTGGACAGATTCTGCAGAAATTTCTGCACATCTCGGAAAAATTGCGAAATTTCATTAAAATAAATTTGGCAAAATTTACTTAATGTTTATGTTTAAGATTATTCAATTTATGTTTATTTTATAAAAATTCAATTGATGTTTATTTTAAAAAAATATATCATTTTGAACTATACTATATTTATTTACGAAAGCAATACCATTAATGGATTGAAATGGGAGAGTATTTCAATTTTTGTTTCACTATGCAGACCTAGCTATCACTTTTCATTTGGTCAGGTCAGTCATGTTTTCATTTTCAAATTGAACACAAAATTTTCTAGTCATTTCTAAACTAACGAAAAGAACAAAATTTAAATAAAACCTATGCATGTAAAACTATAATATTGATGAGACTAGCTGTGATGTATAAATTCTTATGTTGGCTAAAATTACATGCTTGCAGAGGGCCTGTGCCATGCGCTTTTTCAAATCTTTCCAGCGAATAGGAATAACTGCTCTCCACCCACCACTTATCCGCAAGAGAAACAAAGTTTTGATGTAGGAGCCGTTTGTTCCGAAAGAAGATTACGCCTGTCTTGCAAACGGGAACATTCTTCTCCTCACGCGTACTTGAAGCTAATTTAATCTGATTATAGAACAATTTTACATGTTAATTGAATGAACAAACACGGCAGCGGATTGGGCATTTCTTTTTGTAATGTGAAAATGTTATCATGAAGAACATGTTTCTGTAATTCTTAGTCTTTTAAATTAAAATTAATATGCAAGCGATAGTGAATATTAAATGCTTATATTTCTTATACTCAAATACAGGGTTAATACAACTTAAACTGAAACTATTATAGTTCTTAATTAAAACAAACCAAATATTATATCATATCAGTATAAAATCCGGAATAAAATATTTACATATTTCGAATTATTCAAGAAATTGTATTCTTTAAAATAATGAATAGATTTAACAACAATATATTGCATACAGGTATCACATGTAAAAGCAATTTTTACTAAAGTTCTAACATAAACAATAGAAAATATATCCATTTAAATACCTGTGATAAAGTTTATATGCATGTAATACATTTATAATAGGTTTGATGGTAATAAAATTGAAGTGGAATAATAACCATTTTATTTCCATGTTGATCTGTTTTATTTTCGATATTATTATATTGTTAAAAGAGATAGTAATATACTTTTCAATTCAGCAGATAATAATATGTGAACTATCCAGTTATAAATAATATTCATTTGCTCTATCTATATCATTTTAGAGTAAGAGTATTGAATAGGGATTATCTCTATATTTTAGCCACAATTTTACGATATTATGTAACACAGCAACCTTCGTAGTACCGAGGATTCGGTGTATTACATAATATCGTCTAAATGAGGCTACAAAATACTCTGAATGAAGGTAAAGATAATCTCTATTCAATATTGTTATTCTAAAATGAATAACACCGCTTTACTTTTTAGAGAAAATGGAGTTATACAGGGTGACCCACAAAAAAGTGTACCAAAGTTTGAATGAATATAAATATCGTACACGTACAATCTTAAACAATGACGGTGGTAGAATGGATATATGAAAAATATCTAATTATTAAATTCACTTCATCTCAGTAAATACTATTAATTCTAAGTTAGGTACACTTTTAGACCGTAACTCTGGTTTACTACAATTAAGGTTTTTCTGTACTATCATTTATGATTCACCACAGAAATAGGTTGCAAATTATAGTTTTTCCAATTACTCTGAATTAACAATAATTAAATTACAGTTTTACATTTCCAATTACTATCAATCATTTGTATAACTTTAAAAGATTCAAGAGAACCTTATGACTAACTTCTTTTTCACTGTGAGTCATTTGGCCACAGGTTCGTTCGCACAATTAAACCGAGATGTCCCAAAGCTGAGTGGACATCAAATCTCACTAATTTACTGCAGAAATCCTGAGACCCAATCAGAAAATTTCGTGCGCGTGACGACACTCGAGCCAAAACAAAAATGAACCAGTTCCAAAAGAATAAAATAATTTTTGAATAAAAATATTAAACTTTTCGAACGTGATACTGGAATTATAATAACCACTATCTTTAGTATATGATTTAAATTATTTCATAATAATGAAATATATATTAATATTCAAATCTTTAAATGTTTATAATTGAGGTTTGAAGGTCTTCTCTACTTTAAATTACAATTTGTCTAGAAATGTTTTAAATTTAAGGTTATATAACAATTAACAGAAAAGAAAGCGATCAAATATTCGCTACGCAATTAATTACATAAGAAATATTCATCCTCAACCTTCACTGTCCAACATTTCTAACAAATTCAATAGAAGAACAAGAAATATATACGAAAATCATAATGTATTATCGTTTATTTAATGGTAATTACTAATTAGGTATCACTTTTAGGTATACAATATTTTTTTAGTGTAATGGTATTTAGGTGACGATATAATCATATAGGTAGCCATTTGTGACAAGTCTATCAGCTTTATTACGGTTTTGAATTATTCAGAAGTATCTTTTTCTTATTCTCTCCTTCGTCAGTTTAGAAACCACTTGATCAACTTTAATTACTTATTATATTAAATTCATAGAACCAACTTTGAAATGGGTTCCAATTTTATAACCAGTAACCTTAGCTCTAAAGAATAGAGTAATAAAAAATCAGAGTGGAGAATACCCTTAAGATATTTCTTTGGCGAGAAGAGGCATTTCTATTTTATACGTCACAGACCTTAAGGGAATGCGTGCCAAGTGTCGCTAGATTATTTACAGACTGTCATAATCAATTAATCATATATTCACTGTCTGTGGGCTTGCGTCTGTCGTATTGTAACATGTATTTTGTATATGCAATAATGTAAATTTTGAATGTGGTGAGAGTGTAGTGAAACATTTTCGAATATCTAATGAATTATTACTAAGGGTGTCTGTTTTTCCATTTATCAAATCACAAATTATAGGCATAAAAAGTTTTCAGTATTTTTCAGGCTGTGGATTTTCTTCTAAAAGTAGAATAAAAATAGCGGGCAAGAAGGTGAGAAAATTAGAGTTAAATTCAATTGATTTTTTGTTTTGTTGGGAGAAATAGTGAATTCATTCAGCGGAGGTACTATTACTTAATATTTAATTTCTATCCAAATTGTTGTACTCTATTTAATTAATCCAGAGGTTAGAACCTATATATCCTATTCTATTATCATCATTACCTTATTGAAAGTGAAATTATAGAGTCCTGTGCCTAACCCACGGTAGGTAAAATACTTAATCCAAGTCTTGGAAAATTATGTAAACCATATCACGGCTGAATACGTAACCCAATCCACGACAAATTACGTAACCTAAAAAACAAAAGATTAGGAAATCTAATCCATGACAAATTACGTAACCAAATAAACAAAAGATTAGGAAATCTAATCCATGACAAATTACGTAACCAAATAAACAAAAGATTAGGAAATCTAATCCATGACAAATTACGTAACCAAATAAACAAAAGATTAGGAAATCTAATCCATGACAAATTACGTAACCAAATAAACAAAAGATTAGGAAATCTAATCCATGACAAATTACGTAACCAAATAAACAAAAGATTAGGAAACCTTATCCATGACAGATTACGTGACCCAATTAAAAGTTTATAAAGTTAAAACTGTTAAAATCTTAACAAATCGACTTTTCGATAATTTTCTTCATAAAAACCTTCATTTGATATTTACACATCCATTGGTAAACGCCAAAGAATAATTATCTATTTAAAATAAAATTAACAAGCAAAGAAAAGAAGCAAATATTTCTTAGGTTTTCTAACTGTTTGCGCAAACACCTTTTTCGCCACCCATAATGAAAATCCTCAGAACATTCACAAAAATGAATAAAACCTAATGAAAATTCAACGGTAGATGTAGATAGGTTTAACAATGAAAAGATATCAAAAAGATGCATGTACCTTTAATAGTTTTTCAAATATACTAATTTAAAGTTGTGTTCCGATATTTTGGAGCGGGGACTTCTCAATAGTCCAACGCCTCACTAGTCCGACGCCCCATTAGTCCGACGCCCCAATAGTCCGACGCTCCAATAGTCCGACGCTCCAATAGTCCGACAGTTCCATCTTTCTGTGTTATTTTCATTTTTTGATTGAAATAAAAAATATGATTAAATAGGTATACTCAATTAATAACTAATCTAAATAATAAATTAATTTTTCATTTCTTTCATTTTTTAATTTTTATATTACTCTTCTATTTTACTTTATTTCTAATAGTAATTTATGATGCAATCCATCACTTTATTTCATCATTTAATGTAGTTTGTTGTATCCGCTAGTTTGTTGTACTGCACACTTCATGATTGTTTAATGAACTGGAAGGGGGGTTCGGGAGGGGGGCGCATGCCCCCCGATATACATATATTTTTGTTAAATCAGTAATAAAATACAAAAGTATCGGAATAGTAACCTTTTGGGGTCACCTTTTATATTTGAATAGATGCTCATAATATGAGTATTTTGCAATTTACCTCCTTTTTTATATAATCGTATGTAATTATGTTGAAAAGTAAAAGTCATGAAAAGACAGCTGCTAAATCGGTTTAAAAATAAAATTATCAATATTTTTTCATGATGGTGTCCGCCCGGAACAGTTCCTAGGTAACTAGGGTAAACAGCAAAATTGCTACTCAAATCACTGCAAATTACGTAATTCAAGTCAGTGCAAATTACGGTTAGCGCTATCGGCCAATTAGAGGATCGTTGTTCAATTGAGGTAGCAGAAATAATCCCAATTTATTCCATTTCTCTCCTTATTCATTTCATTTTTCCCATTTTATTCTATTTGCTTCATTTTGTTTCATTTGTCCCAATTTATTGAATCTGCTCCAATTTCTTTTTATTTTTTCATAAATTTGTTCTATGCTCCCATTTTGTTCTCTTTAACCATCCATTTATCCCATTTTCCTATAGATTGTCACTGAGAAATTATGGCATTAAGGATTACTATATTTGTATGTATATGACAAATACTGATTTGCACACTGGTCTATAGGGAAATAAAAACCCTAGTTTTTTTCTGAAATTCGGACTAGGCTGCTTTTCTAAATAGTACCTATATTGTCTGCCGCTGTAAGTCTTTATACTTCTGTGTGAATATTTATAGTTTCAATCTATAAGAGTAGCTTCTGCATTATTCAGTATTCTGTGATATTCTCCTCTGTATTTCGTCACATTCAGTCGAGAATAACTTTGGTGATCTCACAAATGTCAAGATGCAGAGACTTGAATGATTGATTACGTAAACTTAGATGTTATGTGTTATCTAACAGTGTTCTTAACCTAGATGTTTGGTGTTATCTCAGTGTTCTTAACTTAGATGTTAGGTGTTATCTAACAGTGTTCCTAACTTAGATGTTATCTAACAGCGTTTTTAACTTAGATGTTTGGTCTTATTTTAGTGTTCTTAACTTAGATGTTAGGTGTTATCTCAGTGTTCTTAACTTAGATGCTAGGTGTTATCTAACAGTGTTCTTAACTTAGATTTTTGGTCTTATTTTAGTGTTCTTAACTTAGATGTTAGGTGTTATCTCAGTGTTCTTAACTTAGATGCTAGGTGTTATCTAACAGTGTTCTTAACTTAGATGTTAGGTGTTATCTAACAGTGTTCTTAACTTAGATGTTTGGTCTTATTTTAGTGTTCTTAACTTAGATGTTTAGTGTTATCTAACAGTGTTCTTAACTTAGATGTTTGGTGTTATCTAACAGTGTTCTTAACTTAGATGTTTGGTGTTATCTAACAGTGTTCTTAACTTAGATGTTTGGTCTTATTTTAGTGTTCTTAACTTAGATGTTTGGTGTTATCTTAGTGTTCCTAACTTAGATGTTTGGTGTTATCTCAGTGTTCTTAACTTAGATGCTAGGTGTTATCTTAGTGTTCTTAACTTAGATGTTTGGTGTTATCTCAGTGTTCTTAACTTAGATGTTAGGTGTTATCTCAGTGTTCTTAACTTAGATGTTTGGTGTTATCTCAGTGTTCTTAACTTAGATGTTTGGTGTTATCTCAGTGTTCTTAACTTAGATGTTTGGTGTTATCTCAGTGTTCTTAACTTAGATGTTAGGTGTTATCTCAGTGTTCTTAACTTAGATGTTTGGTGTTATCTAACAGTGTTCTTAACTTAGATGTTTGGTGTTATCTAACAGTGTTCTTAACTTAGATGTTTGGTCTTATTTTAGTGTTCTTAACTTAGATGTTTGGTGTTATCTTAGTGTTCTTAACTTAGATGTTTGGTGTTATCTCAGTGTTCTTAACTTAGATGCTAGGTGTTATCTTAGTGTTCTTAACTTAGATGTTAGGTGTTATCTCAGTGTTCTTAACTTAGATGTTTGGTGTTATCTTAGTGTTCTTAACTTAGATGTTTGGTGTTATCTTAGTGTTCTTAACTTAGATGTTAGGTGTTATCTCAGTGTTCTTAACTTAGATGCTAGGTGTTATCTTAGTGTTCTTAACTTAGATGTTAGGTGTTATCTCAGTGTTCTTAACTTAGATGTTAGGTGTTATCTCAGTGTTCTTAACTTAGATGTTTGGTGTTATATTGGGTAAAATTTGTAATAATTGAGAAATAGATAACAGTTGCCTAGGTTATTGCTTACAATAAGCACGTTAATTTTCCACCTCTGCAGTACTTTTCTCAAGGGATGAATATGCAGTTCTACCATCCATGCATACTTTGTTTTCATTTCAATGCAGAGTTCATTATAAACGGCAATGAATCACATTAGAGATACTAATGAATCATGTCAGTCTCGTGAGATGAACTACATGGAGGTAATCATTCCGGAACAACTCTCCAAACGATGTTTGTGTCGGGTTTGATGTCTGTGTCACGTTCTTTGTATTAATGGTAACAAGTGGTGTGGAGGTAGGATAATTTAAGAGCTGCAACGTGATCTCCAGTTTCCTATTTATAA
Organism: Caprella mutica; assembly: GCA_947561585.1. NCBI lineage: Eukaryota > Metazoa > Arthropoda > Malacostraca > Amphipoda > Caprellidae > Caprella > Caprella mutica. The sequence goes on from CANNZV010003008.1 coordinate 59,062, forward strand.
TTTCTAACGCCCGCTTCACACTTGTGTTTTTATGTTTTTATGAACAGCGAACAAAAGCTTGAAATGTGTTCACACTTGCGTTTTTTTTTATAGCTGAGAGAAAAATCGCATCGAAGTTTCTTCTATTACACAATGAAAGTGTGAAGCAGGACTAAATATAGTATAGATAACATAAAGAAATATTTCCGCTTCAGTTAAACTTTAAAAGTTTCTATTAGTTTTCTACCTATGAATTCTACTCAAAAAGTTATCTGAATGTATCAATAAATGAAAAGTTTTTACATGTCTAGTTTGAAGGAATATTCGACTTCTTCAATTGTAATCTTTCACCACCAATTTTTCACAATTTAAAAAGATCCTTCCTAGCCAGTACACAGTACACTGAAAAGATCCTTCATAGCTATTTTTTTCTCCTTTACAATTTCAGGGACAATATTGGTCTGTATACCGTATGTCAAAATTCAGAATTGTGAAGTAGTGAAACGACTGATATTATCCGAAATTAATCACAGATTAAATTGTTTCTATGATAAGTAAAGCCAAACTATATAAGGCCAGAAGAAAATTTAGTTGATGAGGTGTTTGATTATTTTTCATTCTCAATCAATGTTGCAGCAGCCTAGAATCAAGTTGTTTATTTTTAGTAAAAATGCACATAAATTATTCTGTGTTTTATTAAATTCATTTTCAGCTCAATTATTTTCTGTCAGAACAATAATGGCAATTCTCTCCAGAAATAAAATGTATCCTAAATAGTGCATTTCAATGATAACAAACATCTGAAATTGAAATAAATAATGTAGGTACAATGAGTAACTTCACAGTGCTTGGAAAATAGGCCAATCAGAAATTTTTCTACTTTCGGGATGCTTCGTGTCTGGTAATTGAGTGATTACCCTACATCAGTTACTCACGTGTCTCTTATTTTAGCCTGTTACAAATTCCCTTTCCTTCTAATGTTCCAAATAATTTTCAGTTTGAATATGGGACAAAAAGTAGGTAGGTGTGTTTGCACAATTTAATTGGCAAGGAATGCATGGTATAATGTTTCAGTGCATGATTCCATTTCGCTGCAAATTCGTTTTAATTGGCTTGCTTTCAATTCTAAGAGAGGCTATACTCTATCCACTCGTTGATGCTGGGCAGCTCGTCATTAGGTAGCTCTGTGCGGACGCTTATGGATTCATTTCAATTGCAACGAATTAGAGTCTGCAGAAAGCATCCAATTACACCCACTGTTCTGGCGATTGCCTGACGCTTCGTTGACAGACATTTCGTCTATAGGACATTTCGTCGACAGGATATTTCGCCGACAAAACGTTAGGTCGACAATACTTTTCGTCAACAGGACATTTCGTCAACAAGTCATTAGGTCAAAAAAAAACGTTTCGCCGAACGAAGAAGAAACTAACCCACACTAACAGAAGTGTATATGAGGCGTGCCGCCGCCCAACATCCCCTGCCAGGTCATTAAACAATCATGAAGTGTGCTGTACAACAAACTAGCGGATACAATAAATTACATAACATCTCCTATATGAAAATTCTCAACGAAACTTCTTCTTGTCGATGAAATGTCTTTCGACGAAACATCTGGACATCGTTCTGTTAGACGATGCCTACTCAATCGAATCACAAATTAATAATCGCCGACTGTCGACTTGTGATCCATAACGTCAGACATTACATATGACCCCTTACCCACAGTAATAAGCGATTTGCCGAATATTTATTTGCCAACTGAGTAGCCTTGAACCTAATTACAATCTGCAATTACAGTGATTGAATCCTTTTAGGTCATATATCATAATATCGCCAACTTCAGCTTCCGGTTTGTAGAATTCAGCTAATAATATGGTTTTTGAATTTCATCATAGCAACCTAATCTCTCCTAGTCGTTGTTTAATTGAAATATCATCTCTCACAATTTGAATCTTTCTTTTTGTTGAGCTATCATTCTTTGAGATTTTAATAGGAAAACATTATATTAAAATAACATTGAACCGGAGTTGAATAGGGTTGATACACAATTTAGCCGATACCAATATATACAATAGATGTTCGGTAACTTCAATATTCGATAGGTAGGTTCTTTTCAGTGAACCATATAGTGGCACAGTATAAAATTGAGAAGAGTATCTCAATCCCATATGCGAAAAATAACGATTTGAACCGACCAATAGCGTTGCAGATGAGTTTGTGAAGCGTGACGTCACTGGCGGGAAAAAGTAATGCTATTAACTATAGAAAATAGGTTACTTGAAACTGAATAAAGCTTAATGTTTAACTACTAGGAATATATTTAATTAAAATTACGTTTCGACGATATTTAAGTGGGCAGTTGGCTGCTTGTCCTTATCTACAAATATATACACTACTTTTTAAGTTAGGGTAAGTTCCTAATTATCGGTCAGTACTACATTTTCGGTCATATAAGGAAAAAAAATATAAAAATTATTATTATTAGATAGCAAATAATAATTTTTATATATATTTTTTTCTTATATGACCGAAGATGTAGTACTGACCGATAATTCGTTACTTACCGTAGTAAGAAGTATGTAACTGCTTTTCCAGCAAAGTTAAAGTTTGTCTGTTTCGCTTCATAACCTCCAACAATTAGATAAATAGAAATTAAAATAGTTATTTATTTCGTATGAATTATATTTTTTACAACTCATCAAGAGGTATATATATATGTAGAAAAAAGTAAAGAAATTTTTACAACTCCTCATAATCAAATGACAGCTCGAGCCGCTGATTGGTTCAAAATATATGACGTCACGCTCCATCGTCTAAAACGGTTACTATTCAGTAGTCCGACGCCCCATCAGTCCTACGCCCCATTAGTCCAACGCCCCACTAGTCCGACGCCTCACTAGTCCGACGCCCCACTAGTCCAACGCCCCACTAGTCCGACGCGCACTAGTCCGACGCCCCAGTAGTCCGACAACCCATTAGTCTGACACTTTTGTAGTTTATTACTAATTTAACATAAAATATATGTACATATATCCCCCCGAACCCCCGTGCCAGGTCATTAATCAATCATAAAGTGTACAGTACAACAAACTAGCAGATACAACAAACTACGTTAATAGATGAAACCAAATGAGGGATTGCATCATAAATCAATTTTAGAAATAAAGTAAAATAGAAGAGTAATATAAAATTTAGAGAATGAAAGAAATGAAAAATTAATTTATTATTTAGCTTAGTTATTAATTGAGTATACACCTATTTAATCATATTTTTTATTTCAATCAAAAAATAAAACGAGAAATAATACAGAAAGATGGAACAGTCGGACTATTGGGGCGCCGGACCAATGGGGCGTCCGACTAGTGGGGCGTCGGACTATTGAGAAGTACCCACTTAAAACATGATAACACACGATTGGGCTACTTCCCTAAATCCTAATCTTTATAGATACTGTGTAGTGGCTAGGAAGGATCTTTTCAGTGTACCGTGTAGTGGCTAGGAAGGATATTTTACCACATTTATTCATAAAATTATTACTTAATTTACGCGAGTTCACCATACGAAAAGTAACTAATAATTTTCTGTCGGTGCTTCGTATAGAAAACTTTTAGTTTTGACAGGGTAACTATGATATTTCAGTTTGTATTTTTCTTTAGATCTCTACATGAAAGTAAATTAATCACCGAACATTTTATTAATTAGTTAATTCATAACTGTGAAGTATCACTGTTTTTAAAGTTTTAAAAATAATTTAATATAATGTAATTTTTTCCCTACTTGACCTGCCTATTTTTTATGCTGCGATGGTAATTAAAAAATAGAATAATGGAAAACAAAATATGAATAGGGTAAGTTTCCTATTATCAAATGGTTCCACATTTTCGATCATGTATATAAAACCCTATATAATAATTACAATTTAACTCGTTATCTGGATACTGATTAAAGTAATTATATTTAAAATGAAAAATTAAATATTTTTATCTTATATATTCGAAATTGTGGAACCGTCCGATAACTCGTAACTTACCCTAAAAATTGTTTTTTTTGTACATCTAATGTTAGAAATTAAAAGGTTACTACCACTAAGAATATACTTTTGAAAAAAAGGCCCCCTGCCAGAAGAAGAAATAATTTCCCTTGACGATAAGTAGTCAGGATAATGTTTTTATTAGGTTACTAACTCATTGATTGGCTATGAAGATTGACCAATAAGCGTATCGGGGCGTGTCGCCCTGCCTCCTGCCAAGGTCATTAAACATTCATGAGGTGCGTAGTGCAACAAACTAGCGAATATATCAAAGTTCATTACAGCGATCTACGTTGATAGTTCCAAAGTTATTATTATTTGAAATGTAATTTAATTCAACTCATAACTATATCCGCCCCCTGTTTGCTCCCCCCCCCCTCGCCGACCAATCAGAGAAGAGTTAACCTTAAAAACAATATCTCGAAAACCTTATGTACTGTTAAATTTAAGAGGAGAGATTAAACCTTTTCAGCTACACCGAAAACATCTATTGAGTCTCTCATATGTTTTTATTATATATCTCCTATTCAACATCATAAACTAACTACAACGTTCAGAATATAGAGAACTACAGATGACTATTAGAAATAAAGGATAATTTCTGAATATTTTAACAGACATTTAAATTCCCCAAATGAAGAAAAAAATAACTAATCGAACTGAAATAGCATTAAAATTACTATTAAATACCTAGGTTTAGTTTCTTATCCATACTGATATTATTCCTACTGTTCCTCGGTCATTATTCATTCTGTTCCTCAGACATTATTCATACATCTCAACATTTATGAATACATTCATTTCCCAGCTCAGTCATCCTAGGTAAACCGAGTGCATGCAGCTTTCCATGCCATCTTCTCCAAAACTAACAGACTCTTTTGAGGTCTATAGAGGCTCCGCTTCCTTTCATTTGGACCTTATGAAAGCATCACTCGTACTGCGAATTAAAACGGCTGATATATGGCAGCACTAACGAATGAGTTAGCTGTCATATATAACCCTCCGAATTAATTGAGTTTGTAATTACAGCAATGTCAACTTTCCGAATTCATGGACACTTAATTAGAGCTGAGAGAGCCTTTCTAAAGAAAGACATGTTGGACTATAAAAAAAAAGTTCGTGGAAAAGTTGTAAAACTAGACTTATGGAGATATATAAAGGATGAGAAAAAGATAGGTAATTTTTACAATATTTTCTATATTTTGATTGTGAAGGAATAACTAACATTGATTTGTAAGCATAACTTCAAATAATATGTACAACACCTAATTTCTGAATAAAGAAATTAATCGGTCTACTTCATCCATACATATATATGGCACTAAATACAATAATGAAGTAAATATCTTACATAGAACTGTTAAATAGATCTTTTACATAGTTTTCATATTTACCCTTTTCATATTTATTGAATGTAAATGCTAAATATCTAAAATTCGTTTAAGTTAGCTTTCTTTTGATTACTGTAGTTTTAACGGGATTACTTTCTTCACCATGTGAGCTGTAAAGATCTTGGCTAACATCTTTGAATTGCTCAAATAGGTCCAGAGTTTCTTTCTGGTCTAAATTGTCACCAACTGATGTATCACTAGAAAAACTGTTACTATTAGATGAACCTGAAGATGACACAGATTTTCTTACACTTGTTCCAACTATTCTCAGTTTGCTACCAGAGCGAACTCCAGGGATGGAACCAACGTCTTCAACTGTGCTATTAACAGACCGTAGAGTTTGCAGTACATTGCCTAGTGATTCTTCATTCAACTTATCGTTTTCTAATCTTACTTTCTTAATTAGTTTCCTGTTGCCTTTTCGTCTTATTGGAAAAGAGGTTCTTGTTCCAGACCGAGAGCGAACTATTTTTGAAGCTGTCACAGGAATATCTTTTGAACTATCTTTGTTTGAAATTGATGATTCTGTTGAATATCCCTCTGTAATTGTGCTAATTGATGTTTTTGTAGTACTGTCATTTATTTTTTCAAGTCCATCTATAACATCATTCTTTTCTGCCTCATCTATGACTATAGTTTCCTCTATCACAGGTAATTTAGGTTTGACTTCCTGTTCCACGTTAATTCTGTTTACAAGTCTTCTTCTGACTGTAGCTCGCCTTGAGTTTTGGGTTTCAGATATCATTTGAATTTCATCTAGTGTATTACTAATTCCAATTTTATTTTTTTCTGATGTAACTTCGGGAGATTCTGGTTTTAAATCAGTATTGGGTGATGGAAAAGAAAACAATTCCTCGAAATTAATCTGTTTTCTGATTGGTTTTGGTTTCATCACTGGCAATGTTTCATCATTGTAACTATCTTCATCTTTTTCTATATCATTTACTTCATTAAATTCTGGTAATATATTTTGATTATCGATTGGTTCATTTATTTTTTGTGTTGAAACTTTGACATTGTCAATTTCTGCAGGTGATTCAACAGGCGTCACTTCAGACACTTCATTCTTTTCAGATGTGCTTTCACTTATTGGTCTACGTACAGTTTTCACTAACCTTCTTCTTTGTGTACGTACTCTTGGTCTAATGTTTTCTGTAATTGACTCCACAGTATCAGACTGTTCAGTTTCCTCCTGGTTTGTTTTTTCAAACCTTTTCCTTTGGGTACGTACTCGAGGTCTAATGGTTTCTGTTGTTGGCTTAACAATATCGGACTGTTCAGTTTCCTCCTGGTTTGTTTTCACTAACCTTCTGCTTTGGGTACGTACTCTAGGTCTAATGGTCTCTGTGGTTGGTTTTACAGTATCAGACTGTTCACTAGCCTCTTGGTCTGTTTTCTCTAATTTCCTACTTTGAGTACCTACTCGAGGTCTAATGGTTTCTGTTGTTGGCTTAACAATATCGGACTGTTCAGTCTCCTCCTGGTCTGTTTTCTCTAACATTCTTCTTTGGGTACGTACGCGAGTTCTTATGGTTTCTGTGGTTGTCTTGACAATATCAGACTGTTCACTAGCCTCTTGGTTTGTTTTCTCTAATCTTACTCTTTGAGTACGTACTCTAGGTCTAATTGTCTCTGTGGTCGGTTTTACAGTATCAGACTGTTCACTAGCCTCTTGGTCTGTTTTCTCTAATTTCCTTCTTTGAGAACGTACGAGAGGTCTTATGGTTTCTGAAGTTGATTTTATAGTAACAGACTGTTCACTCTCCTCCTTGTCTGTTTTCTCTAACCTTCTTCTTTGGGTACGAACTCGAGGTCTAATGGTTACTGTGGTTTGCTTCACAGTATTAGACTGTTCAGTAGCATCTTGGTCTGTTTTCTCTAATTTTCTTTCCTGAGACCGTATGCGAGGTCTTATGGTTGGTTGTACAATATCAGACTGTTTACTTTCTTCTTGGTCTGTTTTCTCTAATTTCCTTCTTCTTTGGGTACGTACTCTAGGTCTAATGGTCTCTGTGGTCGGATTTACAATATCAGATTGTTCAGTTTCCTCCTGGTCTGTCTTCTCTAATTTCTTTCTTTGGGTACGTACTCGAGGTCTTATAGTTTCTGTGGTAGGCTTAACAGTATCAGACTGTTTACTTTCTTCCTGGTCTGTTTTCTCTAGCCTGCTTTCTTGAGAACGCACGCGAGGTTCAGTGTTTTTCGAGATTGAATTCTCCTTGTGTGTTTTAATTATTCTACGAGGAGAGTTAACAAGTCGCCTTCTGCTTGATTTTCTAGTATTTAAAGGATTGACTACTGATACTGAAATGATTTTGGGCAGTTCTTCCTGACTGACTAGATTGTTCCCGTCTGTTGTCACCTTTTCCAATACTACAGATTCGGGTGATTTTTCAGAATGTGAAGACTGGCGAAGAATGTTTCTTTGAGATGATACTGCAATACTGGTCGGCTTAAATTTAATATCAGATTCTTCATCATTAGATTCAACAGGTTCTTTAAGATTCATATCTTCTGATTCAATTGGTTTAGAACTGATTAATCTCTTCCTTCCAACCCTTAATCTACCTCTATTAGATATTCTATTAGATCTTTGAGGAGCATTAATCTCACTGATCTCGGATGGTTTCGGTGTAACAATTTTGGGTAAATATCCATCATTGGATTTATTTTTTAGAACTTCATTTTTTTGAGCAACTGGAACTTCATTACCTGACTCGTCATTTTTCGAGTCTAAATTGGATTTCTCAGAGTCTGTATCTGTGTTGGGTATTAAGTTAATGTTATTTTGGTCTAATTGAATCCTTCTGTTTATTAGGACCCTGCCTCTACGTCTTGAGGTTCTCCTACCATTTGAATTAGAAGAAATTGTAATATCATTATTCCCGGATTGATCGATTGAAGCAGTGTTTAGTGAATTTCCAACAAAATTAGCCTCAGTATTCTGAGGTCCTGAGTTCTCATTTGTGCCAATTGCAGGAAGTTCTATGTTTAACAGAGATTCTTTAGTGTTTGACATACCTTTCGTTGCATCTGATACACCAATTGGTTGCTCTTTGTGATTTTTATCTTCTAATAAAACTTCTTCTCTGACTGGAAATCTACCTCTACGTCTTGAGCTCCTTCTACCATTTGAAATAGAAGTTTTGCGTATGGAGGCATCATCATTCGTTTCCACGGTTGGTAAATATCCTACTTTCCTATTAATTTTTATATCAGTTGTAGGAGAAATATCACTTTTTTTATTACTCTCTAACTTTGGGGTAAAATTGATAGATAAATTCTCATTTTTAGCAAGAATTTGCTTTTTATTTGCTGATCCATTGATTTCGGAATTTTCAGTATCTTTGCTAGCTTTTACGTTCTGTTCATTTTCATTTCTTATTTTAATGTTTACGTTGTTTAATCTTCCTCTGCGTGCAGAACCTGTACCAGTTGAAGTAGAAGAACTAGATTTCTCATCATCAACTAACTTAAAATCATCATCCTTAATTGTTGATACAGTTTCACTCGTTGGATTTATTTGATCATTAACAAGAGTCTTCACTATTCTTTTTTTCGATTGTATTATTTTTCGTCTTGACTGGGAGTTTTGTCCTCTGTTATTATTAATAGGGTTATTGACTAATCTAACCAGATTTACTGTTGCTGGTTCTTTGTCCGTCGTAGATGCAATTGTATTAACTCCTCGAATCACTTCCGTTGATTCTCCTTCCGATTTAGTATTTGTAACAGCTTGAGAAGATTTAGCAGTTGCTGGTTCATCTATAGTAGCTAGCAAATCCGAGTCTTCGTTTTGAAAATTAAAATTTTCTTCTGCTATGGTTTCTTTTTTCAGTTGTTTTGTTGTAGTTGCTTCCTTTTGTGAGCCAATTGGATTTGTGTTATCAACTGGAAGATCAGTAACGGCAGCGATATTATTTTTTTCAGGTAATGATGATTTTTCTAATTGGTTTGCGTCTGGATTTTGAGGTCTACTGTTAATACGGTTTGCTGTCAATTTGACATGATTATTCCTTATTCTTCTCCTAGTATTACTTTGCAAATTATTAACTATAATTCTAGGACTTTCTCTTACATCTTGAAATGTATTTTGGCTTCCTGAAGAAGGTTTTATATTTGAATTGTTATCGTCGTTATTGTTATTTCTAGATTCAACTTTTCTATTTGCCTTTTTTGTATCTTGATTTAGAATGACATGAGAAGATCTGTTAGTTGTATGCCTGACATTAGACCCTGTTGATTTTGATCTTCTAAAAGAAGTCAGCTGATTTTTTATATTATTATTATTTACCCAGGACAGATCTAGATATGGAGAGGGCTGAAATTTCGTCTGTCCTCTATTTCGATTCACAGGTCTTGGAGTAGTTGAAGTTGTTATACGAGGTGTAGTGATGACTGTTCTAGGACGTCTGGTTGTTGTTGTAGTTGTTGATGTGAAATCTGGATTAATTTTTCCGTTAATATTTCGTGTGTTGAATGAACCAACTGTTCCAGAAATACTCAGATTTGGATTACCGTGTCTGATTGATTGAGTTGCACGAGAATTAGAAAAGTCTGATTTATTTCTCTGATTAGTTTTAGATCCCCGTCTGCTGCTGATTCTTCGAGCATCGCTGATGCCTTCGATAGCTTCTTCTTCGATGTTTTCGAATTCATTGATACCACCGGAAGGATTTTGCAATCTTCCGGGAAAAACTCGTTTTCTAATACCAGTGATTCCATTTGTAGCCCGGTTTCCACTATGTGATTCTTTCGTTTCAATATTATCTAAATTCACATTATCAATATTAATCGCGTTGTTAGTAGAAACATTCTCTCCAATACTTTCTCCGCCTTCAACAACGTTTTCTCTTTTAATATTGTGAGTGTTCGAATTGGTTTTAATTCCTTGAGATGATGTGGAACCTCCTCTTCGTCTTACAACCTGACTTTCGATTGCTACATTTAAGTTACTATTTCGAGTGTTAGTAAGAATCCTTTGTTCTCTGTTCGAATTCTGACTGTTGGAATTTTCTCCATTGGTCTCAGAATCATACGAATCTGATTGTTGGATGTTATCAGTTCCTGAAAGGCTTTCTTTGACAATTTTTTCTTCATTCTCTTCTTTCTGTCCAACCGGCATGAAATTTTTCTTATTTCTGATAACACCTCGTGGTTGAATACCAGCAAGTAGACTTGCAGTTGCTGCATCAAAATCTTCATTTATGAAATGTTCCAAGTTATTCGAAGAATTTAGTTCAATTCTTTCGGAATTTCTTTTCGCGGTGTTAGAAGTAGTTTGGCGTATTCTCCCTACACTAATTGGACTTATCTGCTGCCTTTTTCGTCCTCTGCTGTTTCTAGAAGAAGTACGTACAGTTGGATTAGGAGATGAAAGAGTGATTTTCGTCCGTTGTCTGCCTCTAAAACTAGATTGTGTATTGGAATTGATATTTGATTGCTCATTAGCTGCCTGGCCATTTAAAGGTAAATAACCATTTCTTTCATTATTGTCTAATGAATCAATATCTATAATGGTATCTAATGTGGTTTGGTCTCTGTTAATCGTAGTGTATGTTTTACGCAAACCAGGTCTGTTATTGCTTGTTCTTTTGGTAAAATCTCCTTCCACTTTACCTCTACCCAAATTATTTAGTTTGGAATCTCCTTGAAATTTTTTTTCGTTTTCTCTCAATTCTCCTCCTGAAAATCCAGGAATTTTTGATCCACCATTCAAATCTGATTTGGGATTATCTAAATTTGAGTTTTTCACATTATTAGACGGGCCTCTTGATCGAAATCTATTGACCTTTCTGATATGAGTGAAACCAGGATGATCTTTAAAAGTGGATCTTTCATCTTCAGGTATTTCTGAAGAATCAACCCCAGGCGGATATATAACTCTGACATTTTCTGGAGGTCCTAAATAGGTTATTGTCTCTTCATATTCATTTGATATCTTAGTATCCGTATTGATCTTGCGATTTGAGTTTTTGAAATTTCTATCATTTTCTTCCTGTGTATGTGCACGAGAATCTAAAGAGTCTAATTTAATTTTCTTATTATTTTTAGATCCTCGTCTGCTGTTGATTCTTCGTGCATCACTGATGTCCTCGATAGGTTTTTCATCAATGTTTTCGAATTCATTGATACTTGTTCCTTGTGTGTCCTTCGTCACATCATTCTTTTTATAATTTGGGTTCTTAATAATTTTAAACCCAATTTGCCGCACATTTCCTCCAAATTTATTAATTGAAAATGGTAACTGAGAAGGAATGTTTTTATTAACATTAACTGCATCTTGATTTAAGTTGTTCTCTTTCTCTGAATTAGTTTGCAGATTATTGGTTTTTGAATTGGTTGACTGTCGACTACCAATTTTATCATCATTTGATGATTGTTTTTTCTTAGAGCTTGATTTATTTTTGTTAGGATTGGCTTTAATAATTTTAAATCCAATTTGTCTAGCATTACCACCTAGATTTCCATTCAAAAATGGTAATTGGTTAAGTTTGTCTTCACTTACACGCCCATTCTTAAATAGGTTTTCAAAAGCTGCTTGATTGAGAACTCCAGTTTTAGGAGATTTGGTCGTATCTTTATCATTTAGATTTTCATTATTCACACGTGTCTTTTCGACATTCGAATCAAACGAATTTTGTCCTCTTGCTGGTTTATTTGCAGCTGGCGATTTTTTGGATGTTTTACTGTTGGGTTTGACTATCCTAAATCCAATTGGTGTGGCATTACCTCCAAAATTCTGATTGAGGAATGGAAACTGCGATAGCTTCTCAGGGGTTAAGTGACCATCATCAACTAGGTTTTTGAACGTGGCTTGGTTTATAGCTCCAGTACTACCTCTTCCAGTGAAAGTATTCTTATGAGAAGATTTCACAGATTGCTTTTGACTCGAAGTATTTATGTTATTAGATTTTTCATGCATATTCTGCTTGAAATCACTATTGAATTCATTTGCAACAGATACTCCTGATAAAGTATGAGAATTTCCTCTTCCGGTTGATTGGACATTTGCTCTTGCAGTGTCACTTGAGAATTGGACATTTTTGTGTCCAGTAGATTGAATTCCTCCTCCAGCAGTAAATTGAACATTACCTCTCCCCCCTATTTGAACACTCTTTCTACCTACAGATTGAACATTTCCTTCTGAAGTAAAATGAACATTCCCTCCTGAAGTTGACTGAACATTTCCCCTTGAAGTAGATTGAACATTTCCTCCGGAAGTAGATTGAACATTAATCCTTCCAGGTATTTTAACCTTCTTTCTAACTACAGATTGAACAATTCCTCTTGAAGTAGATTGAACATTTCCTCCCGAATTAGATTGAACATTTCCTCTTGAAGTAGTTTGAACATTTCCTCTAAAATTAGATTGAACATTGCCTCCGGAAGTAGATTGAACATTTCCTCTTGTAGTAGATTGAACATTTCCTCTTGAAGTAGTTTGAACATTTCCTCTAAAATTAGATTGAACATTGCCTCCGGCAGTAGATTGAACATTTCCTCTTGTAGTAGATTGAACATTAACTCTTCCAGGTATTTTAACCTTGTTTCTAACTACAGATTGAGCATTTCCTCTAAAATTAGATTGCACATTTCCTCCCAAAGTAGATTGAACATTTCCTTCTGAGGTAGACTGAACATTTCCCCTAAAATTAGATTGAACATTTCCTCCTGATGTAGATTGAACATTTCCTCTTGAAGTAGATTGAACACTACCTCCTGATGTAGATTGAACATTTCCTCTTGAAGTAGATTGAACATTTCCTCCCAAAGTAGATTGAACACTACCTCCTGATGTAGAATGAATATTTCCTCTTGAAGTAGATTGAATATTTCCTCTTGAAGAAGTAGATTGAACACTACCTCCTGATGTAGATTGAACATTTCCTCTCAAAGTAGATTGAACACTACCTCCTGATGTAGAATGAACATTTCCTCTTGAAGTAGATTGAACACTACCTCCTGATGTAGATTGAACATTTCCTCTTGAAGAAGTAGATTGAACACTACCTCCTGATGTAGATTGAACATTTCCTCTTGAAGAAGTAGATTGAATACTACCTCCTGATGTAGATTGAACATTTCCTCTTGAAGTAGATTGAACACTACCTCCTGATGTAGATTGAACATTTCCTCTTGAAGTAGATTGAACACTACCTCCTGATGTAGAATGAACATTTCCTCCCAAAGTAGATTGAACGCTACCTCCTGATGTAGATTGAACATTTCCTCTTGAAGAAGTAGATTGAACACTACCTCCTGATGTAGAATGAACATTTCCTCTTGAAGAAGTAGATTGAACACTACCTCCTGATGTAGAATGAACATTTCCTCCCAAAGTAGATTGAACGCTACCTCCTGATGTAGATTGAACATTTCCTCTTGAAGAAGTAGATTGAACACTACCTCCTGATGTAGAATGAACATTTCCTCTTGAAGAAGTAGATTGAACACTACCTCCTGATGTAGAATGAACATTTCCTCTTGAAGTAGATTGAACGCTACCTCCTGATGTAGATTGAACATTTCCTCTCGAAGTAGATTGAACACTACCTCCTGATGTAGAATGAACATTTCCTCCCAAAGTAGATTGAACGCTACCTCCTGATGTAGATTGAACATTTCCTCTTGAAGTAGATTGAACACTACCTCCTGATGTAGAATGAACATTTCCTCTCAAAGTAGATTGAACATTTCCTTGTGAAGTAGACTGAACATTAACTCTCCCTGGTATTTTAACCTTGTTTCGAACTACAGATTGAACATTTCCTCTTGAAGTTGAGTGAGCATTTCCCCCTATAGTTGATTGAACATTAACTCTTCCAGGTATTTTAACCTTCCTAACTATAGATTGAACATTTCCCCTTAAATTAGATTGAACATTTCCTCCCGAAGAAGATTGAACATTTTGATTATTTCTCTCACTTTTGTAAACTTCTTCATGACCTCCTGATGTTTGTGCTGTAGAATGAGCATTTTGTCTTGCATTCAAAGAAGACTGAGAATTTTCGTCATTTGATTCCGAAATTGATTGGAAATTTTTTCTTGTATCTACTGTGAATCGAATGTTTTCTGAATTTGTTTTTTGAGGAGGAAGGAGGGAAGAACCAACATTGATGAGAGGCTGGATATTTCCTTGCCTATTTGAATTATGTTGTCCATCTATACTTTCCTTATCATGGGTAACTGATTGTGCATTGTTTCCAGTATTACTGTTTCCATGAACATCAATAGAGGAGTGCTTGATAGCTGCCGAGGTGAATGAAGATTGTACATTTCCTCTTGCATTCGAATTAGATGGAATATTTTCTCCTGTTTGTTGATTTGATTTAACATCTGAAATTCGAATTTTGTTGTGGACCTTAGGAGGCGTCAGGCCGTTCAAACTTGAAATTGATCCAACATTATTGAATGAATTTGAGATTCTTCCTCCGACTCCGATCACATCTGACTTATCTGTTTCACTATTTTCAAAATTGACAGCGTTGGTTTTGTCCATTATTGTTGTTGTGCTGGTTTTCGGAGTATTTAGAATAGACGAATTTGGAATTTCGATAGGGGTTTGCAAATTCAATACAATTGCATTTGGTTTTGGCAATCCGATAAAAGTATTAGGAGATACTAAATTTTTATTAGAAAGATTTCCATTTAATGATTCTGTTTTAGATTGAGTTCCTACCCTTACTTTCAATTCATGATTGCCTTCATTCGTAGCAAAATTATTAGGTACTGCGAGAGATTGTCGGACGCTGTTAACATTGGGTATTCTTTGATTTAAGTGGATAGTGTTTCTTTCGTTCCCACTGTTGGTTTGCTGTGTTCTGGTAGTTACAGAATCGATCTTTTGATTAAGATTCTGATTGAATGTTCTCTTTTCACTAGTAACATTCAAAGGTTTGGTTTCTTTTGGAGATGACAGAACAAAAGCATTACCTCTGTTTGTGATTTTCGTTCCCTGGATTCCACTATTGGTTTGTGAAGTTGGTGTTCTGGTAGTTACTGAATCAATCTTTTGATTAAGGTTCTGATTGAACGTTCTCTTTTCACTAGCAATAGGTCGAATTGTCAAGGGTTTCGTTTTCTTTGGAGATGACAGAACAAAATCTCTTTCTTGGTTTGAATTGAAATCTATCGATTCTAAATTTCTACTATTTTGTACTACGCCGACAGTAGGAAGATCTCCATCGTTAATTGAGCCCAATGTGAAAGAACTATCTTCAAAAGAAGTTTGATCAAAGTTCACAGCAGGTTTTCCCTGTTCAGAAAGCAATCTTATATTCCGAACATTAGCAGTTCTGACTCCAGGAGTCGGGGATGGTTTCAAACCAATAGGTGTTCTTCTAGGTACATATTCCTGTTCGTCTCCGAAGACATCATTCAGAGCGTATAGAGTATGGGCGTCTTTGCATGGGTAGGCTGATTCTTCGGATATACAGGTCCGGGAATCTTGACTGAAGATAGTGCGGTTTGGACAGAAGAAACTGTGGAGAAGAAATGCAGATATACAATATGACTTATAAAATCATCTATTCTCTTATTCTTCCTGTTGCTTTTAGGAAAATAAGGTCCAAAAATCATATCTAATATAATAATAATATAATATATATCACATATTTTACTAAAGCCGTGAAAGAACAATGAATTTAAAGTTTATTAAAGCTTTAATTAATTCATAATATACTTTTTCTTCTTTAATATTTATCGTTATAACCTACGTTATAACCTACGATATCAGATTAGGATTTTAAAGTATTCTTAATGATCTAATACAGCATCAAGAAAATCAACATCTGAAACAGTACTTTTTTCTAGTGGAACGAACGTCGCAGTTCTGAAAAACTCCCAGTAATCTGAAAGTGGCTTTTAACATGGGTCAATCAGATCCCTCTAAAGGTCAAATTGCTTCATGACCTATGTTAATGACCACTTTTCAAGTACACTGCGGCGTTCACCGATATTTTCTTATAAGGATTCCCTAATCATGGTATCGATATTTAAAAGAGTTGTTTCTCACCTGAACATGAGAGAATCCTTGACTCTTCCTCTAGGACTGGTTACAGGTCTGCAGATGTGGAAGACCTTACATTCAGTACTCTGGTCAGCGTAGTACCCGTACTGCAAACCATCGCAACTGAAGGTACTGTTCACTTCTCCCACAACGGTTTTAGCGTCTGCGGCGAAGCCATAGGAAGACTGAGCGCTCTGGAAAATATGGTACAGATTATATTTGTAATTTAGATGTCCCGATCAATATTATTTTATTTATTTGAATGTTGTGCTAAATATTATAATTGTAATATGAATGTCCTGCTTAATATCATGTTTATCATTTTTAATGTAAATACGGTTGTATAAAAAATAAACTAGCAATTTTTTTATTCAAAGAAACTACACTGTTCATTAAACGACCCTTGATAAATAAATATTTCATACGGAATTATTTCTGGATTCTATTTGGAAATAGGTGCTAAATAAAATAGGTTTCGAATGCCATAGACTGATCTATAGGGAAAGTTCCGAATTATCGGTCGGTTTCACATTTTCGGTCATATAAGAAAAACGATATTATAATTATTATTTAATTTTAATTGGTATCCATGATATCTACAGGTATGCAGATACCAATAAAATTAAAATTAAATAATTTTTATATAGTTTTTTCTTATATGACCGAAGATGTGAAACCGACCGATAATTCGTAACTTCAGATCAACTCTTTCTATTTCCAACATGTTAATTTAACTTACCGAGTAGCGCACCAAAGTTATGTAGATAGCTGTTAGAGTGATAGGTATGTAATACATCTTAGAGTTTACTTCGGTTGAATAAGACTTTATGAAGAGACCACTTTCATTATTTTAATATTAATCGTTCATTTTCGTTATGTTGATTCGGATTTGAAGGGAAGTCGATC